>JAMKQA010012352.1:0-32932 GCA_024699735.1 Posidonia australis
CATGTTTTCATGGTTTAATTGCACTTTAACCCACTGTTTTCATTGAATTGCTTCCTGAATGCTTTGGTTGCTGGGTATTTTGCAGTTTAGCCCCTGTGTTTTATTGTAATTACTCTGATTTGCTGTTTTCAGGGGTAAAATGACTGTTTTGCCCCTAAAACTTTTCTAAATCATTTTTTAGTGTTTTCCTTGCATTTTTACCCTAATTTTGTGCTGATTTGACATACATTGCATGCAGTAGTGGGTAAATTACATTTTAGCCCTTAGGGAACTTCATTTTGCACTAGGAAGCACATTTGACCCTAGATTTCTTCATACATGCATGGAATGTGTTTCCCTATGTATTTTCGCTGTTTTGGGCTTCTGGATACCGGTTTTTTTTCTCGGATTTGGGATTTTGCATAAAACCCCCTAGACTTCTTCAGATTTGCACTCGCACATGCATTTCGCATATTTTTCACATCTTTTTGCACGGTTTTCTCCGTCTTTTCTTCCTGGCTTGGTGCACGCTTTCTAGCTATGTCCCGAGTTTCATCTTTACCTCGTTTTCTGGGTTTTCCTCGGTTTTCCACGGTTTTCATTTGTTTTGATTTTCCATCGCCCGAGGGCGTAAAGCAAAAGGCTTGTCAAAGCCGACATTTGACCCATCACGGATTATTTTTCCCCTTTTTTCGATTTCCACGATTTTCCTCATCGCCCGAGGGCGTACAGCAAAAGGCTTGTCAAAGCCGACATTTAACCCCATCACGGGTTATTTTTTTTTCCCTTTTGATTTTCACGACTTTATCATGATTTCATGTGGATTTCTTCGCTGTTTTTCACACATCGTCTTGCGCATTCATTTAGTCTCGTCACATCCATACACATTAGCATGATTAGAGCATGATCTAGATTTAGCAAACATTCATCAAACCTTTAGCAAGCATTTAGACTAGAAAGATAAAGTTTCTCGGGCGTACGAGGGTGCCTAACACCTTCCTCGTGCGTAATAGGAATCCTTATCCATCCTCTAGTTAGCAGACATCCGGCCTTCCCATTTGCATCCCATGCATTCATCCTTTTGTGGTTTTCCTCGTCTTTCCCTTAAAAGACTAGGTGGCGACTCCCTTTTCTTTTCTTTTTTATCCTTGTGCCTTCGCCGTCATCGGCATGGCTGTGGCCTCCACCCCTTCCCCCTCCCTTCGGGTGGGGCTGTCGGTCAGACGGACACGGTCACACATAGTGTGAAGATGGAAGCTCCTCTTTAGATCTACACAAGTGGTCCTTTTATAGACTCACAGATATTTACTTATGTCAGACAAATCCGATTACAAAATTAAATTTTAAATTTTGAACACAAGATATTTACAATTGAGAATCATATCTACAAAGGACTAAGTCAAAAATATCTTGTGCTAGCACCTAGGAGGCATTAGATTTGCATCTGGACATTTAAATGGCGTCCACGTCATCCAAAATCTCTTCTGACTTCTTCAACTTGTTGGCCAATATTTTCCCAATATTTAGGTATGTGAGAAATGTGTGTTTGACCTCCTAACATAGTTTTAGAATTTTTCATGAAAAAATATCTTTTTTATGGCAAAATTATTCTTTTCCCTCTTATTTTTCTTAGATTCTTTCTAAGTCCTCAGGTTACTGCAAAATTTACATAAAACACCTCATGTAGCATTATTTATATACAAAATAGATAGATATAAGAATAAAATATATATGCATTATGACTTAATCAAACACCTCTATACCGATATTTTACTAGACCTCGAGCAAAATTGACTCTAACATCAAAATAAGAACATCCTAACCCACTTTCATAGGAATCGTTGTTGCACTTAGTATGTGCAATACGCCTTTAGTGGATGAGTTGTGTCTCGTGAGGGTTTGCAACGGATCTACCTAAAAACTCCTAGAAGAAAAGAAGTTAAGGAATAAATAAAGAAAAGGAAAAATTCTAAGGTATCCATATTAACCTACTTAACTAAGAAATCCAAAGTTTCCTAGTATCTTAATCCTCCAGTTTAACCTTTGATGAGAATCCTCATCTTATCATCATACAGACACTGTCTTATTTTTGAATCATCTTCTTAAAAATTTGCTCATATGTACCTTGTGTTTATGAAATAGACATTAGCATAGGTTTTCATGTCCAACTTTATCACCATAACAATTTATTTCCTTCCCTAGTGTCTTTGCTTTCTTAGACTTTATTCTTAGTTACCCATTTAGCAAGCTTTTGGTCAGTGGATCCTAAACCAAACGGTTGTAGGACACCAGATGTGAAGATAGTTCTAAAAACTTAATCACTTGAGTAGCTAAGGACTCAAAGACAAGACTTTTTTTTTCTTTTATCCATTAATCACTTTTTTACGTGAATACCAATACTTATTGAGGCACGATACCTAGTTACTTAGTGATTATTGGATGTTATTATTATTATTTTTCTCCTCTAATCATCTTTTTATACAAATACTAATGCTTACTAAGACATGATACCCAATAACTTAATCATTAAAGGATTTTTTTTTGTGTTGCTAAAGTGTTTTAGGCCTTCCTTTATTCCCTATAACTAAGGACTAAAGTGACAATGCATGATAAGGTCCATATAAGTTATAAATATTTCAAATGATGCTATTTTCAGATTTTGTCTCTACTCTTTGAATCATAGGGTCCTTAATTACCTAGTCTTATCTTTGAACTTTAACACTAGGTTACTCCTTTACTCTTAATTGATTAGATTAATGTAAATAGTTACTCTCTTTTTTTCCTCTTTTCTCACCTTTTTCATTTTTTTGAAAGAAAAGGAAAAAGTAAGTCAAATAACTTTAAAAACTTTTTTTTGAAAGGATAAAAATAAAAAGACACCTAATAACTAAAAAAAATTAAAAAGACACAAAAAAGACTCCCCCCACACCTAAATCATGCATTGATCTCAATGTATGCAATGAATAATATGATTAATGAAATAACATAAGACTAGAATAATGATACCTGATTCAAGATGAAGTTCTTCTACTGCTAAGAAAATGAAATGTTATGCACAATTTATTCATATGTACATCCTAAGTTCAAACCCCTAAACCGCTCACATCCTTCTTCTCCCAGTTGATCTACGAGAGCTAGACCTTCTTAACTCCTCTAGTCAACTCTAGTCTTCCTCATCTTCCTATGTATCCTTTACAGTCCCTCCCAAACGTTGTGGTTGAAATCACTTTGTAAACTATATGGAGGGTCATCAGTCAAAAAAGTGTCTCTTTCCTCATCCTCACTAGGGGGTGACTCAATTCTAATAATGTACTCCTAAAGCATATGTGGCCTCCATGGTGTACTAACAATCAATCTATAGGAATTAGACATAGTTTCTACTATTGCCTTTCTTAAGATTCAAATGCAAATTGCTCAAGTGATAAAAAAGTCTTAACTATATCAGTAATAAGAATGGATAAAGGAAGAGTTATCTTTCTTCTAGTTCACTTCACCTGAGCATTTGAGTCAAAAAGTCTACAACAGAGGCAGATCCTAGAATCCCTAGTCATCATCATGTAAACATGGAGTATAGGAATATAAAAAGATGAGATGTGGGAACCCCCTATAATATTGTTCTGGACCCACCTACAAGTCGTGCACACATTCTTATACATAATGGTCCTGCTAATTCCCCCATCTAAGTCTAGAGTAAAATTAAGACCCATGTGTGGCAAATAGTGTCCTAAATCATCGAGAGGTAAATTTACAGGAGATAAGGGGATTCCTGTAACATGGGAAATTAGGTCTAGGGTTACTTCAATATTAAGTCTACGTCACACCAAGTAAATTACCGCTATATCTAGGTCAACATTACTTCAATCAAAACAATTGTAAAATTCCTCCACTAAATGGGGTACCCAGTAGTGCTCATTTGTGGCATGCAGCAAATAGTGGTAGTCTCCAATTAAAAGTTGTTCCCTACAGAAACCCTCAAACATTCCAAATATTTCATCAAAATTCTTCTCAGGGAACACTCCCCTCCTATCATTATCATCCATTTTTGCTAATTAATCACACAATATGATATTAAGATTTCCACAAAAATGGCTAATAGAAAATTGTAATCAGGGACAGATTTGCTTACTTCCTCCAAAGTAGGGGGATTACCACAAATAGAGCCCTTTTACGGCAAATCAAGCGCCTGGTGGGTGTTGTAACGCCCCGATCCCGAGCATGCTACTAAATCACAGTATCACAAGTATAATTACACTAATTGCAGAAACATTAAATAACTGTAACTAAGGCTCACCTTCAGGATCACAATGTGCGACTAGAACCTCCAACTCCTGCAACGGAACTCAGCTGCACGCGGTCTACACCTGAGAACCAAACAAGCACGCGTGAGTGACATCTAAGTCACCTAGTACGTGCCCAAACAGAGAAACCACAAAATCTCTGGAAAACTATAAAACTCATTTCTTGATTATCAAAACATGGTTTTCTTTTGGAAATCCTCTTTTCTTTTTATTGGAAATCACTTGGGAATTCCATCCCAAATTCATGCTCTTTTCAAAAGCCATGTTTCCTTTCCTTTCTCGAAACATTTGGAAACTCATTCCAAAACCACATTCTCTTTCAAAAACACACATTTGCATTTTCTTTCAAAACCTTTGGAATTCATTTCCAAAACATATCCGTTTCAATACTTGGGATTTCTTCCCAAATTCACATTTCTGACCAGATCTAGCCTAAAACACAATGCCTCTCGGGCACAAACCAAATCATAAATACAAGGTGGTAACTGGTAAAACATCATCATTAATCCATTTCAGGATTTTAGGACTATTTCATAAGTGCAATCTTGACCAAATCACATTTCTTTTTCTTTATTCATTTCCACTTTTCTTTACTGTTGTTACCTTGATCAAGGGTAACCAGGCGCACAAGCAGTAAGCGAGGACATCCTTTCCCCTACCTTCCTGCACTACCGCGGTGAAATTCTCCGTGCGGGATGTCACCGCCCCGGCCAACGGGCCTCAATTTCTTTTTCATGTATGCACGGGGATACGTCTTTTTCTGACGCCCCATCGGTGACCCAAACAACTAGGTCCAATGACCCAGGCTCAGCCTACACAGTCAGTGACCCGAACAACTAGGCTCAAAAACCAAGGCTCAGCCTGCATCGTCTCAAGATCAGCAACCACAGTCGTGTCTGGCAACTGGTTCGTTGGTGCGTCATACTCCTACCACGTTGTCGACACCAACGGCCATGGTCTCTTAACACAGTATTAGTGTTCCATTTCAAAACTCTTTAAACTTTTTTTTCAAAACCATTTTCCATTTCATTCTTTTCGTTGTAGGACTCTATCTCCTTGCAACACCTGACCCTCCACTTGGGTCTCAACTTAAGTCATGAACACCATGCTTAAAATCATAAATTGGGTCTCATGCCCAAAACCACACAAAATCATCCATTTTTATTCATTTATGGGATCAAAACCCTAAACCACGCCCAAATTTGTTTATTTGGCTTCCACATTCCTCCATGTCATTACATGGGTAAAACATCACTCACATATGCTCAACCTACCTTTAAAACCATTTATCATTCATTTAAATTCATATTTATGCATACCAGGTTTAGGGCAAAAATGGTAGACTGAATCTTTGGTTCGGTATACCGAAGATCCCTAGTTCGATACACCGAATATTTTCGGTATACCGAAAACTTTTGAATCGGTCGACTCGGTGTCTTCGGCCTGCCGATATCAGGTAGCTGGCTTAATCTGACAGAGATTCAGTATGCCAAATTGAATTCGGCATGCCGAATCGCCTAAAACCAGGCCACCTCCCCTGTTCCGAACAACGAAAATTGCCTAAGGTGGGAGTCTCAATCGAACCCCCCAAACACACATCAAAAATTACGAGTAAATCATGGGGTATACACCCGTGAGTCTACCTCAAAACCCCCCAATCCATTCATGATTTCATCCACCACACAGTTCATATGAAAATCACAAGGGGAAGGGGCTCAAGAATGGCTACTGTAGCCTTCAACCCCAAAATTGCATTTCCCCCACAAATACCAATCCTAACCGCATGTTATCTATATTCTCATGCTATATATCACATTCCAACCATTTTACGATTTTTCCACAATTTTTCATGCATTTATCTCAATTTCATTGCAATTAACCCATTGTTAAGGAAACAACGAGCAGAGGAAAGGGAAGAGGACGCGTACCTGGCTCAGCACTCCAGCGACCTTTCCCCCATTCCGACAAGCCTTCACGAGCCCCAGCGAAGCCTCTCCCGCCAACGGACCACACGAACGGCCACCACCTCTTCCACAGTTGCACGCACGTCATTCTTCCTCTCCCTCTTCCTCCTTGCGACGCAGCACACCCTCTTCCACTCGCCTCTCTTATCCCCTCCTCCTCCCGCGTCATGCGAGCCACCCATCACGTCGGAGATGACGGCGAAGCACGGGTCGCTGGATGGTGGTGGCATGGGCTGAGTAGGATGAAGGGGATGAAAATGGGTGTGTGTGGTGAGCTCGTGAGTGCGAGAAGGAGAAAAAGAAAGAAAGAAAAGAGGAAAGATCGGGCACGTAAACCGAGGTGACTGTGTATCCTCAACCCGGACTCCACATTGGTCCCAGATCACAAACAGGTGCACAGAAAGCCAACCACAAGCTCACACATCCAAGAAATAACAGATTATCTATTAATAAACTATTTAAGCAGTATTACAATTAATTACATGGTTTACAATTAAAATGGATAATCAGGCGCAAATGTCACAGGTGTCTAGCAAAGTTTCTGGCACCTGTTAGGTGTCCTCGACACAGGAACAAAAAAAATGAAGCAAAAAGAATGGGTATTTGTGGAATACTAATCTCTAGAATGAAATAAACTTTGATTGTCAAACAACAAGTGCCTAGTGAGCGTCCAGCCAGCTTTTCGGTGCTTGCGGGGCATTCGATCGATGGTTTGCTCGTTCGGTGATGGGTGGTTGTCGTTCCAAGGGAGATGAAGCTTAGGAGAAGAAGAAGAAGATAGTTTTTAGGTTTAGAAAAAGAGATGTTACGTTTTTATTTGATGAGTGGCAAACTTATAAGTTTTACCCTACACTTCTAAGAATTGTTTCCAAATTCTTCTTCTTTATTTATTTCATTTTTTTTTTTGAAAAGAATTTGAAGTAAGTCAAATGTACAAATAAGACTCAATTATGTACATATTTACAAAATGTTTCCACAAATTACCCAAGATATTGGGAATCATAAAGAATCATGCCCTCACCTTCTTTATAAGTGGGTAATTCCAAGAACGATTTTTGACGTTGACCATTGACCTTGAAAGTTTCACCGTTCTTTTGATTTTCAATTTCTACAGCTCCATGAGGATAGATCACTTTTACTACATATGGTTCTGTCCATCTAGTTCTTAATTTCCCTAGAAATAGATAAAACCTAGAATTGTGCAAGAGAACCTTCTGACCTAGTAAAAATGATTTCATTAGAATTCTTTTATCATCAAAGATCTTGGTCTTCTCCTTGTAAATCTTAGCACTATCATATGCTTCATTTCTTAACTCTTCTAACACATTCAATGGTCATTTCCTCTTGACTCTAGTAGTGGCTAAATCTAAATTCAACTTCTTGATGGCCTACAATGCTTGATGTTCTATTTCTACTAGCAAGTGACATGCTTTTCCAAATACAAGTCGATATGGAGACATTCCTAAGTTGGTCTTAAATGCGATCCGATGGGCTCATAATGCATTATTTAGTCTCTCAGACTAATCTTTTCTATTTGGTTTAACAATTGTCTCCAAAATTTACTTGATCTACCTGTTGGATACCTGCACTTGGCCACTTGTTTGAGGATGATATGGAATGGTGAACTTTTGAGTGATTAAATATTTTCTCATCAAAGCTTCAAATGATCGGTTACAAAAATGTGTGTCCCTATCACTAATGATGGCTTGTGACATACCAAACCTAAAAAAATATGTGATTTTAAAAATTCAATGATCACCTTGTTGTCATTGGATTTACATGGTTTTGTTTCTATCTATTTGGACAAATAATCAACTACCACTAAAATGTATAAATAGCCATGAGAATTAGGAAATAGGTCTATAAAATCAATCCCCCACACATCAAAAATCTCTACTTCTAATATGGATTGTAATGGCATCATATTTCTTCTTGTGGTCATACCCAATTGTTGACACCTATTATAACTCTTACAGTATTCATAAGCATCCTTAAATAAAGTGGGCCAATAAAATCCACATTGAAACACCTTAGCAGCTGTCTTCTTGGGCCCAAAATGACCTTCATAAGCCTGATCATGGCAAAATGACAAAACGCTCTGAATTTCTTGGTCAGGAATGCATCTCCTAATAATCTGGTCAGGACAATACTTAAATAGATATGTATTATTCCAATAGAAGAACTTGACTTGAGACATGAACTTGTTTCTATCCTGTTTGGTCCATTCTGATGGGATTTTACCAGTCACTAGGTAGTTTACTATGTTAGCAAACCGAGGTTCAAATGATATTGCTAATAGTTGTTCATCATGGAAACTATCATTGATTGGAAGATCATTAGATGGTTCAAGATTTAAATGAGATAAATGGTCGACTACCACATTCTCGCAATCCTTTCTGTCCATAATTTCAAGATCAAATTCTTGAAGTAGAAGAATCCACTTAATCAATTGGACTTTTGCATCTTTCTTTGCTAAAAAGGTGTTTCAATGCTGCATGGGCACTGTAGATAATGATGTGAAATCCTTTTAAGTAAGATAGAAATTTCTCTAAGGTAAAAAACTACAGTTAAGAACCCTTTTTCTGTCGTGGAGTAATTCAGCTGTGTTTCATTTAGTGCCTTACTTGCATAGTAAATCACATGTGGCAACTTGTCAATCCTTTGGTCTAGAATAACACAAAATGCATAGTCAGATGCATCGCACATTAGCTCAAAAGGATGGGTCCAAACAAGTGGGTGAATGATAGGAGCTGAGATCAATACCTTCTTAAGGAACTCAAATGCCTTAAGACAATGAAGAGTAAATTCAAAAGGGACATCCTTAGATAGTAGATTGGTTAAAGGTCCAGCAATCTTGCTAAATCCTTAATAAATCTCCTATAAAACCCTACATAACCTAAGAAGGCTCTAATTTCCTTGACATTTGTTTGCTGGAGGAAGATTTTCAATATGATCTACTTTTGCCTGGCCCACTTCGATGCCTCTTTTTTAGATGACATGGTCCAAAACAATGGCTTGTTTGCCATGAAGTGACATTTTTCCCAATTGAGTGTCAAATGCTTTTCTATGCATCTTTTTAACACCAACTCATGATGATGGAGGCATTTAGAAATTGTGGATCCAAAAATGAACAAGTCATCCATAAAGATTTCTAGAAATCTTTCCACCATGTCAGAGAAGAGGTTCACCAAGCATCTTTGGAAAGTAGCTAGAGCATTGCATAACCCAAAGGGCCTGCAATGATAGGCAAATGTTCCAAAAAGGGAAGTGAAGGTGGTTTTCCCTTGGTCCTCAGGAGTAATGGGAATTTAGTTATAACTAGAATATCCATCAAGAAAATAGTAATACTCATGACCAGCTAACCACACCAACATTTGGTCAATGAATGGCAACAAAAAGTGGTCTTTCCTAGTTGCACATTCAACTTCCTATAGTCTATGCGTACTCGCCATCTAATTTGGATGCGAGGGACAAGCTCATTGTCATCATTTTAGATTATAGTAATTTCATATTTCTTTGGAACTACTTGGATAGAACTTACCCATGAGCTATCTGAGATGGGATAGATGATCCCATTATCAAGACATTTCAGTATGTCTTTCCTTACTACTTCCTTCAATATAGGATTTAACCGCTTTTGTGGATCCTAGCTAGGTGAGCTTCCTTTATCAAATGGATCCAATGTTGCACAATTGTTCGACTAATCTCCTTAATATCAGTCATAATCCATCCTATGGCTTCCTTATTCTCACTTAGGATGGTTAACAAAGCATCTTCTTAATCATGAGTAAAATTGATTGCAATGATTACAAGAAGGGTCTGATCTTGCCCTAAATAAGCATACTTGAGGTGTTTAGGCAAAGGTTCAAGCTTTAGTACAGGTGGTTTCTCAATAGATGACTTAGGAGTAGGTCTAGGCTTAGATGTGATAGGCTTTGGAGGAGGGTTCTACCAACTATGGTTCCTACATTAGGTTAACTCCTTGGCTTCCTCTACCAATAATAATTTTTCTTAGAAAATCTCCTCAAAATTTTGGTCAAAGAAGCCTAGGTCAAAGTCAATGTCATCCTCTATCAGGTTTTCTTCCTTTGAGAACTCTTCAATCATGTTAACCTCGAATGTCTCATCTAATTCATTGGTTGACTACTTATCTAAACTAAAAATGTTGAGTGTGACATTCAAATCACATAATTTAATCTTATTGAACCATTCCGACAATTGATTAAAGCATTGGTTGTATCTAAGAAGAGTTGATTTAGGATAACTTGAATTTGACCTTTAAAGTTGATCAAGGGTTGGGTTTTTGAGATTACAAAATCTACAGGCTATGCAAAGTCACTAACCCTGATCAGAACATCTTCAACCATTCATTTTGGTATCTTAATTAATCTATCAACCAACTATAATGTTCCACTCACCTAGTCCTAATTGCTTGTACTCCGATTATGACAAGAGGTTGGCACTAGCTCCTAGATCTTGTAAAGCCTTATTGTTTTTTGTGTTACTTATGATGCATGAAATTGTAAGACTTCTAACGTCCTTCTATTTCATAGGTAATTGATTTGTCAAAATAGAGTTGACATTGACTGTTAGAAAGGCTTTCTTAGGCACATTAGTAGTTCTCTCTCAAATGCACGAGTCCTTAAGGTATTTGACATACGTAGGGACCTATTGAATAGCATCTAAAATAGTAATGTTTACCATAATTTGCCTGAACACCTCTAGTATCTTTTCCATTTGTGCAGATTCCTTTTTGGTTTTGAGCCTTTTAGGAAATGGAGCAATCAGTTTCTATATGGGCTCAACAAATGATTTATTAGAGGGCCCAACATGTTTACTGGGTGGTTTAGGCTCCTCAGACTGGCCTAAGTGGGATTAGACTAGAGTAGTTGAGTTAGAAGGTTAGTCCTTCTGAATCCTAACAGCATGATCAAGCACGACAACATGGTTGTTTACATGTTTTCCAAATCTTAATGCAATGATTGCATTAACCTGGTTGACTTGGTCGTCTTGAATCACATAAACCTGCCCTTGATTTGAATTTTGGACTTGAACTCTAAGATTTGGTACAGGTTGACTAGGAAAGGTTCCTTTCTCTCTTCCTCCTACCAATGTGGCTAGCTAACTCAATTGCATCTCGATTCGAGATATGGCTTACGTTTTAGCAACTATGTTGGTATTTGTTTGAGAGTTAACATTGAGAAGGGCCTCCATGCCTTTATCGAGGGTGCTCAGTCTCATTGAATTCTAGAGGTTGGTTGGGTTGTGATCCGACATTAGAGTTCAGCTGAATGGTATGATTGGGCCTAAAATGATTTGAGTGTTGTTCTTGGCCATGGAAGAAAATAAAATTATTGTTTCCATGATGAGGTTGCTGGTTCCAAGAAAAATTAGGATGATTCCTTCATCTTGGATTGTACGTTGGGGCATATAGATCATTTTGAGGCTTAACAAGGGTTACATTTAGTTTTTCAGGCCCAAAATTGGGTAGACCCCCTTCTAAAGGACATTCTTCTATCACATGACCCACCATGTGACAACCTCGACACCAAGGAACTTGATCGGACACTTGGTTCATCTAAGCTTTCTCCTTCATCTCTATAGCTTCTAACCTACGAGCTAGTATGTTGAATTTAACTTTAGTGGCTATAGAAGACTCTATTGAGTGAATACCGCCTTTAGAGGATGTGAGTTTATCAATTATTTGATAAATTGTACTCTACCACTGCATTGTTTTCTCAACTAATTCTCCTAAGAATTCTCATGCTTCATCCTCATTCTTCTTCATAAATGCTCGTTGACACATAGACTCAAGCATGGTCCTAGTTGAAATATTTAAACCCTTATAAATTATTTGACATGGTCTCCACTTTTCTATCCTATAGTGCGGGCACTAGGCTAAGAGATCCTTCAATCTATCAAGATATTTCAAGAAAGACTCATCAATCTTTTGTTTAGATGAATTAATTTAATTTGATGGTCTTGTGAATGAGATAGTATTTTTCAGGAATACAATGAAAAATTGGGCCCAAGTGGTGATTGAATTAGTAGGTAGATTGTAAAGTCATTTTTTAACATTGTCCTTTAATACAAAGGGAATGAATCTTAAACAGACTACATCATCAAACAATTGTTGCAACTTCATCATACTACACACCTCCTCAAATTCATTGATGAACTAGTAAGCATATTTAGATTTTAGACCCATGAACCTAGTCAACTAGCTAACATAATTGGATTTGAGTTCAAAAATGTTGCCAATGGTCTGTGGGAGTCTAATGCAAGATGGTTGTGCAGTTCTTACTGGGTAACACCTAGCTTCTAATGCTAGGGGTGAATTGTGTATTTCATTAGCTATTTTAAATTCTTGGTTTCAACACAGTTCAGACAATGTGTTGAATCACAAATCCACATGCACATGCATAAGTGAGACTTTGATTTTCATTTTTTTAAAATGAAACAAAATGCAATCAAAATAGAAAAGATGAAAAAATGAGAAGATAAGAGAACCAAACTGATGAGGAAATTAAAGATAGCAGAGGAAGATATCTAATTTATTCACACAAGTCACATAAATCCTAATTCTATAGTTGACCTAAAATCTAGACAGCTCCTAACTATTAAGTTAACCTTTGAGATTCTCAAATCAAAATTCTTTAACCTAATTAGCCAAATCAATGGAGGAAAGTGAGAGGCTCCTTGTACTTGAGTAACGGACCTAATTAAATAACCACTTACGTTTTAAGGCTTAACCTTTTGAACCACGTTTTTAGACACTAAGTAGGAAAAGAATTTTAAATTTTGAGTCACCCTTAGGCTCTCTTATCCTATTGAGCTTAAATCCTAGAGACCAATGTCTACTTGATTTTAATTGAATCTTAAGTCAATGCTTGATGCTTTACTTTATTGTTTGTGGACTAAGGAAGGGTAATGAAATCCCTACCTTATCTTGTACTATAAGTGTTGCCCTTAGGTATTTTGAAATGATATGCAACAAACAATGATGCTTAGACAACTTGTTATTCCTACTAACTATATGTTCCAAAATGCTAGGAATCAAGTAGGAGAACACGTACCTTTTCCTTCAGCAATCTCCAAAAATAAAATAACAAGAAATAGAAATTATTCTAAATGCACACTTTATGATGTATGTGTAACACCTATAAATTCATTTTGTAATTATTTACATTTTAATGAATTTAGTCCTGGACGGGTGTTACAGTTTCAAGGCCCATTTGTGTGGTTCTGTGATTTTGGGCTTGGGCCTCATGGGTTGGCTTTTGTTTGCATGTCCCTGTGCGTGGTTGGCACTGTGCATTATGGCACTGTGCTTGTGGGCCCAAGTGTGGGCCCATGTGGGGCCTGCGTTTATGGGCTGGTTGGTGGGAGTGTTTGGTGCAGTGGGTTGTTGGCTTTTGTAGGAGACCGGTGGTTGCATAGTGCATGCATGGATGCAGCTACTACCATCAGCATGTATTTAAGTCGCAATTGACGACCTTTCTTCCGCACTTCTCCTCCTCTTTCCCACTTTGCCATTTCCCTTTCCCAACACGCCACCTCCCTCTTCTTTCCTCCTCTCATTTTCCTCTCCCACTCCCTGTACTTGTCCATCCCCACTCACTCCATCCCTCCCTCCACTCACTCTTCCTCTCTTGTCTCTCCCCATCTCCTCCCCTGTCTATCCTCTGTTCGGTGTGCTCGAGGGTGTACGGTAGTGTGCGGTGGCATGTGGAGCTCCAATGAGGCATCCCTGAGGTCATGGAGTGCTGAGGATGTGTGGAGTCGCTGAAGTTGGCTGGAGATCGAAGTTGGATCGCCAGAGAGCTCGTTTTAGGTGCGTACCTCCAACTACTATATAGAAAGCATGAAATTGGTAGAAAATGATAGGAATGCATGAAATCTAAGTAAGTTTTATATTTATAGAATTTATTGTGGTTTTATGAGAATTTATGCTAGTATTTATGGTGTTTTATGTAAGTTATTGTGTTTTGGGTCCTTTTGACCCTCTTGTCTTTGCGAATTTATAACTCGTTGCATGATGAATGGATTTTGGTTTTGTTTGTTGGATTTTGGAGTAGACTCAAGGGTCTATACCTTACGTTTTATGTGAGATTTTTGGTGCTTGTTTTAGGGGTCCAATCGAAGGTCCCACTTTGGGCGATTTCAAAGGTTTGAGTTTTGGGTTGTTTTCTAGAATTGCAGAATTTGGCATACCGAAGTGGAAACAGCATACCTGTGACCATGCCAGTGGAACCCTGCACAACTCTCCTCTACCGGGTGCGTGGAAGCACTCGAGGAGTCCCGATATGGTCACGACGAAGATGGTTAATCTAGAGAAGAAAACTTGACTCGAAGACACCAAGGAAAGATAAGAAAGGATAAAGAAAGGAGTCTCTACCTAGTCTTTTAATGGAAAGACGAGGAAAACCAAACACACAAGAAAACCAAGAAGCAAACAAGATGCAAAAAGCATGTGTGCTCCGTGCCTAATGGATATAATGTACAAATGAATGCGAGCCAGAGAAAGGGTAAGGATTCTAGTTACGCATGGGGAAGGAGTTAGGCACCCCCATATGCCCACGAAGCTCTGTCTTTCTAGGTTTCCTACTTGCCAATCGTCTAATGGGTCTGTGCTTGCCTATTCTGAATGCTCATGCTAAAGATGACTAGAAAACATGCCAAATCAAAGAGAATAAATGAAACAAAAGGAAAAAGTTAATCCGAGGGTCAAATGTAGGCATTGAGAATGCCGCTTTATTGTACGCCCATGGGCGATGAGGAAAATTGTGAAAATCGAGAAACTCTCGGAAAGCGTCTCGTAAATCAGTGGAAATTGGGATAAATCTGAGAAATCAAATTAGGGAAAATAATCCTCGTTTCAGGACAATGTCGGCTTTGTTAAGCCTTTTAATGTACACCCTCGAGCAATGGAAAACGAAATCAAGTCAAATGACATGAAAATCAGAAACAATCCGAGAGACGGCGAGAAAACCAAGCTCAAAAAGAGTTGGAAAAGAATGCGTAAAGTAAAAAAGAAAAGGCAAGAAAATTGCATGAAAAAGTGCGACAAAATGTGCAAAATGCATGTGTGAGTGTAAAAATATGTATTCCGAAGGCCTTTGTGCAAAAACCCAAATTCTGAATACAAACTAAAATTTTGAAGCCCAAATCATCAAAAATACATAGGAAAACACATTCTATGCAATTATGAAGAAACCTAAGGTCGAATGTGCAAATATGTGTATTTCTAGCCAAATTGATGTTGCCTAAGGGTTAGAATGCAATTCTGCCACTAAAACAAGCATTTAATGCAATTCAGGGTAAAATATGCAAGAAAATAGATTCAGGAAAGTCTTAGAAAGTTCTAGGGGCAAAATAATAAATTTAACCTAAAAAACATGCATAGTGTGTGAAAATTGTAAAGTGTAGGGGCTAAAATGCAATTTTACCAAAGAAACAATGCATTCAGAGAAGTCCCAGAAAAATATGCTTGTAGAATGATTTCAGAAAAAATTCAGGGGTTAAAATGCAATTTAACCAGAAAAATATGCTTTCAGAATGATTTCAGAAGAATTCAGGGGCTAAAATGCAAATTAACCAAAGAAAATATGCATTCTGTGTTATTTTGATGAAGTTCACGGGTTTAAATGCAATAACATTGGATTAAAATGCATGAAAAGAAACTCTGAGGGTTTTTATTAAACTTTTAAACCTAGAGAACATTATTTTGAAAACTCAGGGTGGTACAACGCAATATTTTCAGTTAAAACTTTATTCAAATGATTTAATAAAAATGCGAGGACCTAGTTGTAAGAGAAGAGGACCTACTTGCAATGAAAAAGGACCTATTTGTAAGAAAAAAGGACCTATCTGAAAGATAATAAAAGTTTCAGAAATTTCATTAAAAGAAATCTATTTTTTATTTTTATTTTTTTAAAGTAAAGGAATCGACAACCGCCGGCAACGGAACTCCGCCGTCGACGACTGCCGAGGATGCTCCGCCGGAGCATCCCAAAGCCTGATCTAAGATCAGAGGACACAGTGAGCAAGAGGGGAGGAGAAGAAAAAGATCTGGAGGTCTGGATCTAATCCCCGACAGCTAGAACTCTCATCCCGTCCCCCTCACCGTCGAGGTTGCTCCAGCGACGATGTCGAGGAACATACAAGCTCTAGAGACCACAGCACGACAATTCGAGGCTCCTGGAAGGTCGACGGCGCGGAGAGGAAGACTTTCCACTGATCTAGAGTGTGTTGCGATGCACAGGACTCTCGATCAAGCTCCGACCACATGTCATCTTCTCCGGCGACGGTAACAACTTCTGGCGGCGTCTGGGGGGCATTAGGAGAACGGGATGTCACTCTTGGTGGCTTCGGTGTATTGAAGGCTAGCCGTGGAGTATTTCTGGACGATCGGTGTGTCACGACAGGGCTGGGGACACGTGATCAGTCGCTGTGTTCAGCCTTCTTCTCCGACGACGACGAACGTCGCGACTCAGCGACAAGCTTCTAGAGGCTCTACGAGGTAGTGAAACGGCACACAAAGGGTCAGAATAGCTTGAGGGAGAGCAAGGGAGGAAGATCTAGGGTTCTGTGACCAAGGACAAGCCTTAGACAGGCACACCCACCTAGGCCACCGGAAAATGACTTTGGCAATGCTTGGGGGCTGATATTGGCCAGAGGAAACCTCTGGATCTGTTGGAATCAATCAAGGAAGACATAGGGAGTCCTGGGGGAGCATTTTTAACACGAATTGAAGTCAATAGAGCATGTACCTGGTCTAGCAATGAAATGGATGATCGAAGCTCGTCGGAGGCCACCGGAGCTTGTTGGAGATGGCTAAGAACTCTGGTTTCTCACCTCCACAAGCTTCCTCTCTCTTCCAGGAACTCTCTGGTAGCTCTAGTTGGGAGGGGAAAGGCTTGGGGAGCTCTCCTCTCTCAATTATTGCAAAAATGCTAAAAGTCCCAAAAGTCTAAAAGTCCCCTTCTACTTGCACAAGGATGCTATTTATAGGCCTAGTTGGTTGTTAGGGTTGGAGTGGAAGGTGGTTAGATTTGTTGGAGATTAGTTAGGAAGTGGTTTAGTTTGTTGGAGATTAGTTAGGAAGTGGTTTAGTTTGTGGAGATTGGTTAGGAAGTGGTTTAGTTTGTTGGAGATTGGTTAAGAAGTGGTTTAGTTTGTTGGAGTTTAGTTAGGAAGTGGTTGAGTTTGTTGGAGATTGGTTAGGAAGTGGTTGAGTTTGTTAAATTAGTTACATGAGGTTTGACTTTAGGGCTTGGGGCTTGACTTAGGATTTGACCTAGGTTTAGGGTTTGGATTAGGGTTTAGTTTAAATTTAGGGTTTGGATTAGGGTTTAGTTTTGTATTTAGGTTAGTTATGGTTTTGTAGTTAGGTTTTGCATTGGTGGTTGTCAGAGTGAGGAGTGGTTGTAGGGTTTGGCCTATGCAAGCATATTGGGGTGTCTACAATACCGAATCAGTAATTTTTGGTATACCAAATCTTTTCAGCATGTCGATCTTTCTATCAGTTTTGGTCTTTCGGTCGATTCAATTTGTCGAATCTCTTCAATCGACCAAACCAGGGAAATTTGGCATACCAAACCTATTTTTTGGCATGCCAAATCAAGTCCCAGTGATTTTTATAAAAATGTGTTTTGCATGGGTCTCAGATTGATTTGTTTTGTTCATTTGAGATGGGATTGTGGGGCGTCAGTGGTGGTCCCATAGGACACCTATTGTGTCGTTTTGTCGAGATTTTGGAAGACTTTTCAAAAATACAAAATGGTTTTGAAAATGGTTTCAAAGAGATGGTTAGCCCATTTTGGAAAATGGTTTTCCTAATTTTCTGTGTGCGGGCTGAGACATTAAGGGACCATGTCGTCGAGACTAGGGAATGTGATGACATTTTCAGGTGGTCGAACGCATCTCCCTAGTTGAGGTCAGGGGTCGAGATACCTAAGGCTAAGGGACGTTGGGTCTTAGATGTATGAGACTCCCTGACTGTCGTCTCAAGGCTAGGATTGTGGTCCACAGGTTGAGGTGTCTTGTAGCATGACGGGGAGGAATGATACTCTTGTTGTTGTTGTGAGCACTGAGACTTAGGTGTCGTCGGGTGTGGAGGTATGACACTTCCTCTTATGCACCCTATGGAGGATGCCGTATGGAGATGTGCCCTGTGGTGGCCAGTGCGGGTGAGACACATGCCTCGTAACTGGTAGTGTCCTGAGAGATAAGACTCCCTTCCCAAGGAGGGGTTGGCTTTGTGAGGGTTCTCTAGGTAGGGAAAATCACAGGACGACGTGGCTCCTGCATAGGATGGCACGTCGTGGCAGTGTAGTGCACTTCGATGGCTGCTTGAGGCCAGAGTTGGTTGCCTGGCATCGGGCTCCTTGACTCACTGTGTGTGGTTTTGGCCATTGAGGACCTTGTTTGTAGTTTTGGGTTAGTAGGACCTCGTTCATTGTTTTGGCCGATGTGGGCCTAGTTTGTAGAATTTTAATGAAATGTATTTAAAGGAAAATTAATAATAGTTTTGTTTTTCGTAGTTTCCGTGAAGTGCGTGTTAGGTAACTGTAACACCCGTAAAATTCATTTTTTGTAATTATTTACATTTAATGAATTTTATTCCAAGATGAGTGTAACTGTTCTCAGGCCTATTGTGTTGTTTTGTGCTTTTAGGCTTGGGCATTGTGGGCCAGCTTCTATTTACATGTCCCTATGCATGGTTTGGCACTATCCGTGTGGGGCCCGCATTCGTAGGCCGTTGGTTGTGACTAGGGTTGGGCGGAGTGGTTGGTTGCTCGTGCGGTGTGTCGGTGGCTAAGATGTGGAGGTGAGCACGTTCCCAACTACTGCAGGCATAGGCTTTATAAGCCACACCGCACTCCTCTGCCACCCATCGCCACCTTCTTCTTCTTTCCTTCTCCTCCCCGGTGCGCACTTCTCCTTCCCCACCCTTCTTTCCCTTCCTCCCCACTCCACCTTCTCCACCCCTTCTCCTTTCCCCTTCTCCTTCCACTCGTCTCCCCTGTTGCCTCCCCCTGTTACGCGCCGAGAAAGAGAGAGAGAGAGAGGGGGAAGCGGAAGGGCTGTAGTGGTTCGTGTGGTGCATGGAGTGCTCCTGTGGCTGGAGTTCGTCGAATTCATTGGGGGTCAGTCGAAGATCGTCGAAGGCATTTTCAGGTATGCATCTCCTCCTTATGAAATAGAGAGCATGAAAATGGTAGAAATTGATAGGGTTGCAGGGAATCTAGGTAAATTTACTTTCCTAGAATTTATTATGTATTTATAGTGGATTTATGGGCATTTATGCCGGTGGTTGCGTTTTGGGTCTTTTTGACCCTTTTGCCTTTCCAATATTATATCTTGACGCATGGTGAATGGATTTTAGTTTTGTTTGTTGGGATTTGGAGTAGACTTGAGGGTCTACATATTATGTTTTATGCAAGATTTTTAGTGTTTGTTTAGATGGTCCGATCGGAGGTCCCAGTAGGGGCGATTTCGAAAGATAGGGTTTGGGCCGTTTTCTGGTTTCGTAGAATTCGGCATACCAAAATGGAAACGGCATATCGAATCAGTGGATTTCGGTATACCAATTCTGTCCGGCATACCGTTTTTCTATCAGTTTAGGTCCTCTGGTCGAAATTCGGTCGTCTGATTTTAGACGATTGTCCGAATCAAGAAATTTCGGTCAACCGAACCAGTTTCGGTATACCAAATTTGGCCTGAGTGTTGACCGTTGATCTGATTCAGTCGACTAATCCAGATCAGTCCACCGAATCAGGGGTTTTTGGCATTCCGAACCTATTTTCGTCATGCCGAATCTAGGCCCAAATGTGCTTATAAAATGTGTTTTCCAAGGGCTTTCTGGATTGCTGTGTTTTGTCCCGATAAGATGGGATTGTGGGCCATCAGCGGTGGTCCCCTGGGACACCTGACGCGTCGATTTGCCGAGGTTTTGGAAGAATTTTCAAAGATATGAAAATGGTTTGGAAAATGGATTTCAAGGAAATAGTTGGCCTGTTTTGAAAAATGTTTCCTAGTTTTTTGTGTGTGGGCTAAGATAGTGTGGGATCGTGGCGACGGGACTAGGGAATGTGACAACATTCTCCGGCAGTCGGGGGTGACTCCTTCGTTGAGATCGTGGGCCGAGATACTTGAGGTTGAGGGTTGTCAGGTCCTGGAGGTATGAGACCCTTGACTGTCGTCTCGAGGCTAGGGTTGTGGTCCGCAGGTTGAGGTGTCTTGTGGCATGATGGGAGGTATGATACTCCTGTTGTCGCTGTGAGCATTGAGGCTCGGGTGTTGTCGGGTGTGGAGGTATGATACTCCCTCCTGAGCACCGTGTGTGGAGGACGTCGTGAGGAGGCGTAATCTATGGTGGCCAGTGTGGGTGGGACATGTGCGTCATAGCCGATAGCGTCTTGAGAGACAGGACAGCCTTCCCAGGGAGGGGTTGGCTTCTAAGGGTTCTCCTGAGAGAGGGGAATCATGGGAAGGTGAACGCTCCTACACAGGGTGGTCGTCACCATGGCAATGCAGAACGCTGTGGTTGCTCTTCAGTGGACTGCGTGTGGCTAGAGTTTGGTTGCCTGGTGCCGGGCTTCCCGACTCACTGTGTGTGGTTTTGGCCATTGAGGGCCTTTGCTTGTGGCTTTGGGCTAGTGGAGCCCCGGTTGTGGTTTTGGCTAGTGTGGGCTTGGTTTATGAGGTTTTGAAGAAAAATAGTTTGCGAAACGAATTTAAAAAGGAAAATTGATTATAGTTTTATTTTTTGCAGTTTTCGTGGGGTGTGTATTGGGTGACTTTTTTCACTTATACATTTTTTTTCATGTTTTCGGTTTGCCGGTGCAGGCATGCAAAAGGGTTAGTGTAATGCATATAGTCTGGAGTCTCCTAGCCGCACACACAAGTTCCTAGTAGTTAGATTTTTACTGTATGGCTTTCATTTTCCTATAATTTAATTTGTTTAAATTATTATGGAAAATGTGAGGCGTTATAGTAACCTTTGTCACTCACGCTTTCCTCGTGTTTTTGAGTTGCAGGTGTAGGCATGCGATGGGTTTAGCTTAGTGCATATAGTCCGGAGTCTCGTAGCCGCACACACAGGTTCCTAGTAGTTGATGTTTTTTGTTTAGCTTTTAATTTCCTGTCATTTATTTTATTTTAAATTGTTATGGGAAGTTTAGGGCATGACAGTATGCCCTAAAAAGCAGGTTTCTATCTTGTTATGAAATCTTTTATTTGATTCAATTCGAGGATTGATTTTAAATTAGTGATTGAGAAAAATTTAGAAATTGTATCAACCCTAAAATAAGATTCTAGAAAAATACAAAAAATAATAGGAAAAACATCTGGAAACTAACTAACCTGGGTGCCTAGAGGCATTGGAAATGCAAATTGGTGCTTGGGAGGCACTCTTGCTTCATCTGATCTTGAAATTTTTTTGCCCTGTTCTCTTCTAAATCTCCAACAATGTCTCTGAAAACAAAGGAAACAAAGTAAATGTTCTTATTTTTTATTTAAAAAAAACAAAAAGAAAGAAATAACTAACAATAAATCAATGTTAAAACACTTCTCCCTGGCAACGGCGCCAAAAACTTGATGTGTACATTTTACTTAACTACAAGTGCACAACATCTAATATAGTTTGTTGGCAATACGGGTTGATCCTAAAGAAAAGGGTATTTTAAAAACATTAATTAACTATTAATTATTGAAAGTACTTTGAGAGAAGTGATTTAAAAAAGAAAAATCTAACACTAGACTATTAGGATGCAATTAACTCAATTAAAATATATTTAGGGTTTCAAATCCAATTATATAAAATTGAGAATGTATGATTATATTTATTCCCTTCCACTCTATTGATCTAACTAATTTGATTCAATGTTTTTTATTCTAACAAGCATAAACTATATACTATATATACATCATAGAATATCAAGTCAACGACAAAAAATACACAAACCAAACTAAATTAGATGATATATGATAGAATCATGATTATATACACAATCCTTAGTTAAATGTTCCCTAAGCATAGGTTAAAGATGATATCACTGTTAGTCTATCAAAGTTTATCAATTCATGAGTAATTTATGTAATATATATCCAATCCACATTATCATGGCATTAAGCACAAAGAGAAAGAGAAAAAAAAACATAATCATACTTCTCAATCTACATAAACTATATCTCTACCGTAGAGTAAGAGATTTAGCCAAACATGATAACAAGCAACATCAAAATAAAAGATGAAGAGAGGAAAATGTAAGACATAATTGAAAGGAAAAATAAACTTTTATTTTAAAAAAGCTGAGATTCCACTAGAACAATGCTGGAGAGTCTTCCACAATAATAGAGAAAAAAAATAAGCTTAGAAGGTGGAAGCTTCTATTTAGATCTACACAAATGGTCCTTTTATAGACTTATAAAAATTTGCTTTCGTTGGAGACAAATCTAAATACAAAATAAAATTTTAAATTTTAAACACAAGATATTTACAACTGAGAGTCATATCCATAAAAGACTAAGCCAAAAATATCCTGTGCTGGCATTTGAGAGGCGTTGGATGTGTATCTGAATACTTAGGAGGAGTTCACATCATCCAAAATCTTATCTGACTTCTTCCACTTATTGGTTGATATTTTTCCAATATTTAAGCATGTGGAAAATATGTGTTTGATCTTTTAACGCCCCTAATTCCCATAATAATTTAAAACAATTTAAATTACAGGAAATTAAAAGCTAAACAGAAATATCATCTACTAGGAACCACATTGGCCTTCCCAGGGTGGTAGGACAGGCTAAAATCATAGTCCTTCAAGTACTCTACCCACCGACGCTGCCTCAGGTTGAGGCCCCTTTATGTGAAGATATACTTCAAGCTTTGATGATCGGTGAAGACCTCAAACTACTCTCCATATAGATAGTATTGCCAGAACTTGAGGGCCAACACTACGACAGCTACCTCCAAATCGTGGGTCAGATAGTTTTTCTCATGATCCTTCAGCTGATGCAAAGCATATGCGATGACATTGTCATGCTGCATGAGAACACACCATAACCCAACACCACTGGCATCACTATACATAGTGAACCCACCACTTTCAGAAAGCAGAGTCAGCACAAGGGTAGAAACAAGATGAGACTTCATCTCTTGGAGACTCGTCTCACAATTCTGGTCCCAAAAAAATGGAACCCCTTTCCTGGTCAACTCTGTCAGAGACGTTGCTTTGGTGGAGAAATCCCTGATAAACCTCCTATAATAGCCCACTAGACCCAAGAAACTCTTGATCTCTACCACAGTCCTAAGTCGCTCCCAACTGCTCACCGCCTAAACCTTGGCTGGATCCAATATGATGCCTTCTTTAGAAATCAAATGGCCAAGGAACATAATCTCACTTAACCAGAACTCACACTCGGAGAATTTGACGTACAGCTGATGATGCCTTAGAGTATCCAAAACCACCCTTAAATGCAAGGCGTGAGTCTACACATCAGGGGAGTAAACCAGCATGTCATCAACAAAAACCTCAATGAAGTGATCCAGAAAAGGGCTGAAAATCCTGTTCATCAAATCCATAAACACAAGTAGTGCATTAGTCAGGCGAAAAGGCATGACCGTGAACTTGTAATGCCCGTACCATGTCCAGAAAGCAGTCTTTTGAATGTTTGAGTCTTGTATCCTCAACTGGTTATACCCTGACCTCAGATCAATATTCGAAAACACAGATGCAAACTGCAACTGGTCGAATAGGTCATCAATGCGGGGCAAGGGATATTTGTTCTTCACCATGATCTCATTCAGCATTTGATAATCTATACACAACTGGAGTGAACCATCCTTCTTACGGACGAACAAGACAGGCGCTCTCCACAGAGACACACTCGGCTTGATAAACCCCTTGTCCAGCAACTGCTACAATTGAGTCTTGAGCTCTCGCAACTCCGTTGGCACCATGCTATAGGGAGGCTTTGACACAGCACCAGAACCAAGGATCAGATCAATCAAGAACTCTACTTCCTTGTGAGGTGGCATACTAGGCAAATCGTTAGAAAAAAATGTCAAGATATTCACACACCACAGAGATTTTGTGAACACCCAACTCAAGAGAGGTGGAGGTAACTATACTAGCTAGATACCCCATGCAACCCTTAACCAAAGACTAACAAGCCTTCATAGCTGAAATGACAAACTTAGGCTCATCCTGACACCTACCTTGCACAAAGAAAGACCCATCCTCAGGAGACCCAAAATAAACTCTCCTCCGAGCATAGTCGATCAAAGCGGACTACTGTGCCGACCAATCCATGAGTATCACATCATACTCCTGCATGTCCATCACTATCACACTGACATCGAACTCTGTGACCATGCCGGTGGAACCCTTGCACGGCTCTCCTCCTACCGGGTGCGTGGAAGCACATGAGGAGACTCGATATGGTCAGGGTGAAGATGGTGAATCTGGAGGAAAATACCTGACCTGGAAACACCAAGGGAAGATAAGAAGGACAAGGAAAAGAGTCGCCACCTAGTCTTTTAATGGAAAGACGGGAAAACCAAAAACACAAGAAAACTGGGAAGCAAACAAGATGCAGAATGTATGTGTATACTCCGTGCCTAATGGATAACGCACAAATGAATGTGGGCCAGAGTTAGGGTAAGGATTCTGGTTACGCATGGGGAAGGGGTTAGGCACCCCCATGCGCTTGAGAAAATTCGATCTTTCTAGGTTTCCCTATTGTCAATGGCCTATGGATGTATGCTTGCTTATTCTATATGCCCATGCTAAATATGACTGAAAACATGCCAAATCAAAGTGAAGAAATGAAATAAAGGAAAAGCTAATCCGAGGGTCAAATGTAGGCATGGATAATGCTACTTTACTGTACACCCTTGGGCGATAAGGAAAATCGTGAAAATCAAGAAATTCTCGGAAAGCGTCTCACAAATCAGTGAAAATTCTAATAAATCTGAGAAAATCAAAAAGGGGAAAATAATCCTCATTCTGGGACAATGTTGGCTTTGTGAAGCCTTTTAATGTACGCCCTCGGGCGATAGAAAGCCAAAACAATTCTAAAGGCGAAATCCAAGAAAATCCGGGAAGCGACGAGAAAACCAAGCTAGAAATAAGCTAGGAATGCGTGTGCAAAAGCAAGGAAGCAAAAGCAAGAAAACTTGCAAGAAAAGGTGCTACAAAAAGTGCAAAATGCATGTATGAATGAAAATAGTGAGAATTCCAAGTGGTCTTGTGCAAAAACCCAAATTCTAAAGAAAACTGATATTCTGAAGCCTAAATCATCAAAAATACATAGGAAAACACATTCTATGCAATTATGAAGAATTCTAGGGTCAAATGTGCAAATATGTGCAATTCTAGTCAAAATGAAGTTTCCTAGGGGTTAAAATGCAATTTGCCACTAAAACATGCGTTCAATGCAATTCACTGGAAATTTAGAGTAAAATATGCAAGAAAAATGATTCAAGAAAGTTTCATAAAGTCACAGGGGAAAAACAGTCATTTTACCTTAGAAAACAGGCATTCAGAGTGAAATCTGTGATGCTCTGGAGCAAAAATGCAATTTACCCAGCAAAACAATGTATTCAGAAGAATTTCAGAAGAATATAGGGGCTTTTATGCAATTTTCACATAAAAAAGTACACTCAGAAAGGTTTCAGGAATGTTTAGGGTCTTTTATGCAAAAAAGTTGAATTAAAATGCATTAAAAGAAATCTTGAGGGCTTTCATTAAATTCTTAAACCTGGAAAACATTGTTTTAAATGTTTGAGGGGGAAAATGTAATATTTTCAGTGAAAACTTTATTTGAATGATTTATGAAAATGAATGGAGGACCTATTTGTAATAAAAGGACCTATGTGTAATGAGAAAAGGATCTGAATGTAAAGAAAACATAGTTTCAGAACTTCAATCAAAATAAAATGTTTTAATTTGTTTTTCTAAAAGGAAAAAAGAACGACGGCCGCCAACGAAAGAGCTTCGCCGCCGCCGACCGCCAGAGGGGGCATAAAAAGCTTTCCCGTGGTCTGATCTGAGATCTGACCTCACGGAAAGCAAGAAGGAGGTGAGAGGAAATGATCCATCGGTGTGGATCCAAGATCAATCGGCGGGAACGAGCCTCCCACCTGTGACCATGCCGACCCGAGGAGGTCCCGACACGGGGTCGCGCCAGTGGGAAGGAGATCACAGCCATGCCAAGATGGCGAAGGCGCAAGGAAAGATAAAAGAAAAAGAAAAGAGGAGTCGCCACCTAGTCTTTTAAGGGAAAGACGCGGAAAACCACAAAAAAGATGAATGCCTAAGGTGCAGATGTGAAGGCTAGATGTCTGCTAACCAGAGGATGGGTAAGGATTCCTATTACGCACGAGGAAGGTGTTAGGCACCCTCGTACGCCTGAGAAACTTGGACTTTCTAGTCTAATTGCTTGCAAAAGGCTAGATGGATGTTTGCTAAACCTAGATCATGCTCTAATCATGCTAATATGTATGCCATGACAAGACTAGATGGATGTGCAAGACGATGTGTGAGAATTGCGATGAAATCCACATGAATTGACAAAATCGCAAAAAATCACATGAAATGATGAGGTTTTGTTAAAGAACGCTTCTGAAAAACATAATGATATCAAAAAGATGATAAGCCAAGCCAACCCGAGTCCTCAGAATCATGAAAAAGTCGTGAAAATCAAAAAGGTAAAATAATCTATGGTAGGGACAAATGTTAGCCCTCAGGCCTGTTAATGTACGCCCTTGGGCGATGAAACCCAAATCAAATCAAAAATCTGAAATGTAGGATTAAAGATGTCAAATCGGATATTGGATAAGAAACTCTAAAGACAAAGTGAAGAAAGAAATCCACGAAGGAAAAACATGGGATGCTGGCTCGCTAAATGCAAATGTGAGGAAAAAGGATATCAAATGCATGGATAAGTGCCTAAATGTGTAAAAACTCTAAAGAATGACTTAGACATGGACTATGCAAGGCTGAGTGCAATGACTGAGATGCACACTCATGAATTGAAGGCACAAGGGCAATTTGGTCATTTCTCTGATCAGAGGTGATAAATGCCTACATGGGAATGATGCATGGCCTAAGTTGTGTCAAGATGTGTGCGAAATGTCCAGAAGATGTTATTTGCAGGAGACATGGAGGAGAAAATCGATAAAATGATGTAAACACAGTAAAGGACAAACATAGGGGTCAAAATGCAAAATTTACAGAAAGGAATGAGAAACTGGATGAAAAATCTGCTCATGACATCTATCCTAACATGCAAATGATGGGTCCAATGTCAATGTAGCACAGGGATGTAAAAGTTGCACTTGGGTAATTTCCTGAAAGTCCAGGGTCTAAAGTGTAAAATTCACACATGAGTGTAAATGTGGCCAAAATGTAAAGCTAAGGATCAAATCTCAGTGAAAACACGATTTCTAAATGGGATCACTGATTAAATGTAGAATATGAGGCGAAATGAGTGAAAAAAGTCTCAAAAACATGAAAGAAACATTTAAAACCCTAAGTGATGGATTTGGAATTAATTTAAGGGTTAAAATGTAAATTTTATGCTTAGAATTGATTTAATGTGAATCCAGGGACTTGTCTGCAAAATCTCAAGGTCTGATTGTGATAAAAATGAGGCTTTTATGTTGGTTAGAGCAATTATGAAGAATCTGGAGGCTTAAAATGCAAAATTCATAGTGAAAAACTCATTTTTTAAAGTTCTGGGGGTTAAATGCAAATTTCCAGGACCAAATTGTAAAGAGAAATCAACTTTTTTGATGGACAGTGTGATTTTTGAACAATTGAGAGCTCAGATTGCAAAATTCCCAGAGAAAAAAGTATTTCAAAAAGCTTCAAGGACCTAAATGTAAATTTTTAGGATTTAAATGTGATAAAAACTCAATTTTCATGATAATCAGTGTAAGTTTTAGAATATTCAGGGTTCAGAATGTAAACTTCACTGAGAAAAATCATTTTAAACGTTTCAAGGGTCTAAATGTAAATTTCTAGGGGCTTAAATGTAAAGAAACTACGCTCCAAGGACCCTTGTGTCACAAAAACATGCATTATTATGTTAATAAATAAAAGATGAATTATTCAGGGGCCTCTATGCAAAATTCTCAGAGAAAACAAAGAATAAAAAGTATTTTAAAACTGTAGGGACTAAGATGAAAATGTCTGGACCCATATGCAATAAAAGAAGGACTAAAATGTAAGAATTAAATAAACTAAAGGATTTTAAAACAAAAATTTAAATAAAATAAACTGTAGGCCCTCGCCACATCCGAGCCTCTCCAGGGGCCTGATCGAAGATTAGAAAAGGGGGAAAGCTTGAGGAGGAGGCGTGGGGAAGATCCAACACCGTGGATTGAACCCCCAACGGCTGGAAGGTGCCATCGACTTACGGAGGTGGTGGTTGGATGCGGCGGCGATTGGTGACGCTTCGTAGGGTCTCGGCGAACATTCTGGAGGCAGGAAGAGGCTTCGCGTGTGGGGGAGTGAGCCTCCCCATCCCATGCTCCGATGACAGCGGCTATGTTATGTCGTCGAGGTGTGGCAGTGGTCCAGGCGACAGGGCATGGGCTTTCCAGGTTCCGTGGGAGCTTTGGGATCATCAGGGGTGCACGCGAGGGCTGTAGCGACACTTGGGGTGGCCACTGCGCTCCATCGGCGTCAGTCGACGATGATAGGGGACTGCGGCGGTGGCGTGGACGTCGCGGCGGTCCGGCTAGCTTCCTCTGGAGTAAAGAGAGATCAAGGGAGGTGGAGAGAAATGGGAGAGGAAGGAAGGCCCGCCTGGGGCCTTACTTGAAGCCAGAGGCCGACCGGGGGGGCCTCTTCGACGGTCTGAACCCACCACCAGAAGTGGGTTCACGGCAGGCAAACAAAGAGGGGAGGCTGCTGTCGTGGCTACTGGGGAGTCCTTGTACTCCTCCAATTCTACTGCCAATGAAGAAGGATGAGGGAAGAGATTACCTGTCGTGGATGTCTGCTCCGGCGCGAGTGACTAGCAATGGAGCTTTTCCGGTGATGGCTCTGGTTGCAACCATGGGCTCGAGGAGGGGGCTTTTTGGGAGATTAGAATTACGGGGATTCTAGGATGGAGGAAGGTAGTGTGTCTCAGTAGGGGTGGAAGCTCTGGAAATTCTCTCGAAAGGCTCTCTCTGGAAGGGAAGTCTTTTTTTCGTCGACGGCCAACCCTTCTTATACTCCAGCGAGGTGGTTCTCCGCCGTTGATTCTCCTCTCCTCAGCCCATCATCGCCGTTGGATCGGGCCTGAGCTGGAGGAGGTTGGCCATGTATCTCGGAGGCTGAGATTTGCTCTGGATTTCTCGGGATTGCTCGTCGGAGTTTTTGCCGGAAAAATAGGGTCGTCGGAATTATTTTTTTGACTTTTCTAAAGTTTTGAATTGCATTCTTATACGAAATAGTATTGGGCTTGGGTTTTGGGCTTTTTATTTGGATTTTTGTTTTGATTTTTATTTTGGGCTTTTTAGGGTTTTGATTTTAAGATTTTAATGGGGTTTTGTGGTTTAATTTAATCTCTTAATTTTGTGATTTAAGGCTTAATTAGGGTTTTAATTAACTTAGTCTTTTTTGTTTTATGATTTTAATTAAGTTTGTGATTAAAGTTTAATTAGTTTATTTTGAATCAAGGTTTTAATTATTTTATTTTGTTTTGGTATTTTTCATGGATTTAGGGTTTTAATTTTAATCTTTTAATTAGGATTTTGTGAGCTAAATGTGATTATTAATTTTGGATTTAGGATTTTATTTAATTGATTTGAAATTAGGGTTTTGAGTTTTAATTAGGGTTTATTTACTTATTTATTTGGATTTTTAAGTGATTTAATTTGAATTAAGCTTGAATTAGGGTTTTTGTCTTATTTAATGCATTTTAAATTGATTTAATTTCTTTTCACTTGATTAGGGTTTAGAATTTGATTAATTAGGGTTTTTATTGGATTTTAAGTGGGTTTGAGTGGGTTTTATTTGAATTTTTAGGTGGATGTTAATTGGATTAAGTGGGTTCTAGAGTTTTAGTGGATTTTAAGTTTAATTAGGTTAGGTGGGCTAGTGTGGGCCTGATTGGACTTGTATGGGCTAGGGTTTTGGTGGTTGCGACCAAAGCATCGTCAGGAGGAGCCTACTGCCAAATGACCACATAATTGGGGTGTCTACAGATGCCCCTCCAAAAGCGAGGTCGAGGGATGGATGGAACCAAAACCGATGCTCAGGTTTGACAAGACATCCCATTTGAGTTCATGGGAGAGTGGTATTTGTTGTGGGGCCGTGAGCCACTTATTCGTCGAATGCACTGAAAAGTCATGACTCGTGGCCCATGCATGATGCTAATGCAAAGGATGATCCTAATGCTGGGTGATGCATGAGGGTGATGCTGAAAACTAGTGGGTAGCTCAGCTCTCAAAGAGGAGCGTGAGGGATTTCCTGACTCGTGTCGAGGTGTGCCTGGGCAAGTCTATCAAACTTATTGACTGGGGCAAACCTGGAGAATGGCAGACCTTTCGACCAAGGAGGATGCATGGCAAGATGCCAGACTTACCGACCGAGGGATAGACTGAAGACAGGTGTCAACCAGATAGTCTGGCGGTATCAGCCTGCTCCTGACAATATGATGGTTGTCAAACAGATAATTCAGGATATCAGCCCAAGAGAAGGGGCATGGGATAAGACTATCAAACCTACAAGCTAAAGGATAGGGCATGGTAAGTTGATGGACCTACCGACTGGATAGTTCAGGTTATCAACTTGAGGGTGAGTTGATGAACCCATCGCCGGATAGTTAGGGTTATCAGCCTAAAGATGAGTTGACGGAGTCAACACCAGATAGTTAGGGCTATCAACCCGAGCTGATTCGACGGACTCATTATCGGATAGTAAGCGCTATCAACCCGATGATAAGGGGTTGGTTCTCGGGCACAAGAAAACAACTCAGACCTCCTTCGGACCTAAAGGAGTTACGAGGAAAGGAAGACAGGCTGTTCCTAGGGGACTAGGAATCAGCAGTTCGGATCTCCTCCGGACTTAAAGGAGTCGCGAGAAAGGGACAAAACTTGAATCTTCTCCGGACTTAAAGGAGACATGAGAAAAAGGACTAAAGAGTTGTTCCTGGAGGCCAAGAATCAGTGACGTAGGACTCCTTTAGACTTAAAGGAGTCGCGAGAAAGGGACAAAACTCGAATCTCCTTTGGACTTAAAGGAGACACGAGAAAAGGGAATAAAGAACTGTTCCTGGAGGCCGGGAATCAGCGACACAGAACTCCTCCGGACTTAAAGGAGTCGCGAGAAAGGGACAAAACTCGAATCTCCTCCGGACTTAAAGGAGTCACGAAAAAGGGACAAAACTCGAATCTCCTCCGGACTTAAAGGAGACATGAGAAAAGGGAATAAGGAGCTATTTTTGGAGGCCAGGAATCAACGACTCAGGACTCCTCTAGACTTAAAGGAGTTGCAAGAAAGGGACATAAACTTGAATCACCTCTGGACTTAAAGGAGACACGAGAAAAAGGGAATAAAGAACAGTTCCTGGAGGCCAGGAATCAGCGACTCAGGACTCCTCCAGATCTAAAGGAATCGTGAGAAAGGGTCAAAACTCGAATCTCCTCCAGACTTAAAGGAGACAAGAGAAAAGGGAATAAAGAGTTGTTCTTGGAGGCCAAGAATTAGCGACTCGGGACTCCTCCAGACCTAAAGGAGTCACGAGAAAGGGACAAAAGTCGAATCTCCTCCGAACCTAAAGGAGACACGAGAAAAAGGGACAAAGAGTTGTTCCTAGAGGCCAGGAATCAGCGACTCGAGACTCCTCCGGACTTAAAGGAGTCACGAGAAAGAGACAAAACTCGAATCTCCTCCGGACTTAAAGGAGACACGAGAAAAAGGAATAAGAAGCTGTTCCTGGAGTCTAGGAATCAGTGACTCGGGACTCCTTCGAACTTAAAGGAGTCGCGAGAAAGGGACAAAACTCGAATCTCCTCCGGCCTTAAAGGAGATTCAAGAAGAGGAATAAAAAGCTATGTACAACTTGCTTGCTAGCTGGGAAATTTGTTCTTGTCTGTAGCTCACTCGTTTCGCTGTGTGACTGCTCTATCTGTCCACATGATGACTGATCTGGATGAACTGTTGCTTGGATTCTGCACTGATGCAAGGAGCTTGGCCAAAAAAGTTTCACGAGGGCATTCTTGCCTCCTCGAAGAAGACGGTCTTGTTGGATATTTCCGACATCTCTCCTGGTTCACTGTTGTGTCACTAGCTAACTTCTTGGTTGTCTGACTTTAGCATTGGACTGTTAACTGTGCTCTCTTTTGCTGATTAAGAGAGTATAGATATTCTGACTTTGCTCTGATGTTAGAGGCTTAGTACTATTGTTGTCCTCATTTCCGCGCTCGAGCTATGGAGCAGACAACATGTTCTAGATGAAAATACTATCCCATGAAGGATCAACCAACAAAATAGTTGACATGCCCTTGGTTGACGAGGAAGGTTATCACCACAAAGGCAGCTGACATGTGTAGACACCCCGATTTTGAGGTGACCCAGGAATGAGTATCCGTATGTTGCTTTGGATGTGATCAGCCCTTAAACCAGACCCCAAACCCATTAGCAAGCCAGAGTGCAGCAATTTGTGAGCAGGGCTGGCGCACCAAGG
>JAMKQA010012353.1:0-19532 GCA_024699735.1 Posidonia australis
AGATGGATTGCTCTTTTAGAAGTCCAAAAATTATAGGCTTCACTTACATCATGTCCTGGGAGAAAATACAAGAGCAGCTAGGGCTGGTTCCAGTCTTGCTTGTGACGATGATTTTAGAACTGATAATATTTATGATTTGCCTGGGAAATTTTTAAGTTATGCTTGTGATGATATCCGTGGTCTGGGTATGGGGGACACTTTTGCCGCTGTATCTGAAGGGTGTTTCTTACCCCTTCCGGCTCCTCCGGCTTATACCTTCGATAGGGCGGTAAGCTCTTGCCGGAACTCCTGCTCCGGCAACTGGCCGAGGCAGGACTCCCTATGCACTAACACGCATGCAGCCTCTGCAGAAGGATTTCAAATCCGAGGCTCTTGTGAATGTTTTGTGTACGGGAAACGAATTTGACAATGGGATGGCGTCTGATTTTTGCCGCCTTTCCCAGGTCCCATCTCTGCCTCTCTCCTCTGACAGTCGATACACCTTTCCACTCGGGCTGAAATTTGAATTATTTTTTACTGGCACTCATACTTTAATTCAGATTCTTTGGCTACAGGCTTTGAGAAAAGTGAAAATTTGCGGACTATGTCATCTTTCCAGGAAAAGAGGGATTCAGAGCAAAGCTTATTGCCTCCCAATGATCCCCGACTTGAGATGGTGTATAATACTGGGACTCCTGCTCTTCAGGAAGACAATCCTCATTTGTGATTAACCTTTGGTTAATTGATTCACAACAGAATACTGAAAGAGGATTTTTTGCTTTATTAAAATTTTTTTTTGCTTGTTCGTCACCTGCTGAGTGACGAGGTACCATTTTTGTAAATATTTGGTTAGACACAATACTTTGAAATACTGTGGTTGTAAATTTATTAAAGTAATAGAAAGAAAAACTAACTACCGTTTACCAAAAACAATGACAAAGAGAAAAAACAGTAATAGTAACGAAGAAGCACATTGTCCTTTAAAAATTATATTATTCCTTTTCCTCCAAATGGACCACAAAATAACTTGTATCAAGGTATGCCTACCCTTTGCTGAGAAATTAGCTTTTAATGGAAGAATGCAAGAAAATATATCAATAAATGAAGTAATTGTTGTACGTAAGAGGACTGCATGGTGTGACCTATGAGGCCTAGAGCGTAGCGTAAAATCCCCAAACCAAAAAAGACACTTGTAGTTGTATGTTTAGAGGATGTGTTGCTCTCTATATGTATCCAAGTAAACTTTATACTACTCTATCCATTTTCTATAAACGCCATTGCTCAACAAATCGAAGAACAGGCCAAGGAGCAAGAGAAAATTAACCCACAGCTTAGCTCTAAGGGATGGGCACATGAACATCCTTTTAGTGAGTGAATGATGTGGAATGAAGATTGTTTATCCATTTAAAACATGACACCGTATCACAATTTTTAGATATTTAACTTAAAATCAATTCACAATGAGTAGATAAAAGAAATTTAATAATTAGACTAATCCTCCAATAGATTTACTTGGTTCTCAAGGAATCCACACATTGCATGCATTCATAGACTGTCTATAATGACCACATAATACATTCCTTTCTTGTGCATCCTCGAACTATCAGAAAGTCTTGCTTAATGAAGTTCATCTACTTAAAAATAGAGATAACACTGTAGTAAAATGTAGTAGAAGAAAAAGATTACACATGCACTAGTGACATTTTTTCCTTTTAGGGAGGCTTAAATTCTTGTGTTCATTTGAAGGACACTTCACTTAAGCATAAATCTAGTCTTTTAACGTAGAAAACTGTAATCCTTTTCCAACATGAGAGAATTATCTTCTATACAGGATTCCCTAGAGTTATGGTAGGCATGGAGTACCTTCAGGTCTCAAAATTTTATAGTGGGCATGCCCTCAAACCCCTTTCGTGGGCCTAGGGTTCAACATAATTAGGCTCTATATACCTAATACTATCTTGGAGGTATTTTATTATGATCAATTGGTTCCTTGCACAAGTATATTACATGATATTATGCAAGAGTGTATGCTTGGTGGTGCCTCATGTTGAAGGCGGAGGGGATGTGTAGACATTTGCCTTACATTATATAATTGTCGACATAAGTGTTGTTCTGTTGCCTGGTGAGTTTAGTGTTTGCGTGGTGTGTCGATGCCCATATCCTCATTGGACTTAAGTTGTAGCTATATTAGAGTGGGAGGGGGTTTTCACCTTAGGGCACTCATGCACTCAGAGAGAGAGAGAGGAGGTTGGGGGTGGGGTGTTGGTGAGCCATGAGAGATTTGTGAGGACAAAAAGAGAAGAAGAAGAGGGGGGAAAGCGAGAGAAACAGAGTGCTTATGTAGAAAGGAGGTTGGCTACTGGTCGTCTGGGCTGTGCATGCAAGGGGAGCGGATTGGAAGGTGTTCTTCAGTTTCCATGGAAGCTCTGGGTAGCATGGTCTTAGTAGGAGCTTGTCGAAGAAGTTGTCAGAGGTTGTGTTGCAATTGGTTTTTTGGTGAGGAAAAAATTTGAATTAAGTTTCTTCCCTTTTCAATCTTTGCAAGTTCTAATTTCTCTTTGATTCTTGTCCTACTGGGTCATGGCTTGTTTTTGGAGTGGAGCAAAATTCATGGATGTTTCACACAAAGCTTGATCAAAGCTCATCGAAGAAGTTCCTGGAGGTTGTGCTGTAGTTGGTTTTGAGTTGAGGAAGAGTTTTGAGTTAAGTTTCTTCCCTTCTAAACCTTTTCAAGTTTTGATTTCTCTTAGATTCTTGTATTGTTAGGTCATGGCTTACTTGTGAAGTAGAGCACAACTCATGTTGTTCCACCTGAAGCTTGATCGGAGCTCTAGTGGTGGATTCTTGAGTTTTAAGCTATACACTCATGCTTTGTCTTGCAATTTGACTATGTTGTGTTTACTTGATGATATTTAGAGCTATGATCATTGGTTGTTAATGAAATTAGTCTTGTTGGATAGATAATTTCATTTTCTTTAAATTGGTATATTGAGTTGGCATTTTTGATTGACCATGGAACCTAGAAAAGATGAGTAGTATGTGAGTTTTGTTGGCTTTTGATACTTGGTGGTATTCTGGCCTATAACTTGAACTCTATGGATTGGATGTCCATGAAATTTATTGGAATAGTTAGAGGACTTAAAAATTTTCAATTTGATATATATTATCAAAATTTATGAAAGTATTGATGACTTGATCTTGTGGATGTCTTTGTGATCTTACTGCTATTCATTGTTATATTGATCATGATGTGTTATATAAGTTATAATTTGAACTCTGGTGATCCGAATCTTATAAATTAATCTGGTTAGAAAGATAATTTCAAGATATTTAATTTCATATATTTCATGACATTTTCTAGACATAATTGATATCATAAATGTATAAATTGGAGTAGTAGATTTTCTATTGTATTTTAACTCCTAACATTTGTGCCTTGATTTGGGTATATTTCATGTTTTAGGAGTCTGATATTTGTAAAATTGGTTTTGTTGGAAAGAGGACTTTGAGATGTTTCAATGGTATACAATTTCACTATGTTTGGAAAAATATATTTTGAGTTATGCTACAAGCAAGTATGCCCTAGGTCCGAGTGGCACATGGGTTCCATGTGGATCGTTGGCGTGGGGTGGTATTCTAGGTTTCTAGAAGGACCTTTGTGTTTTATTTTAATCATAACTTAACCCCTATATGTCGGATTTCAGTGAAATAAAGTGCATTGGAAAGAAGATTTCAAATTTTTTAAATGAATATATTGTGCAAAAAAAATTCTTGATTATTTTATGACATTAAATGTTAGGAATTCAGTAGCATAATGCTCTTGCTACTCAGATTTCTAGTTTGACCTGTATTACTTGTTTTGTTGATATTTTGAGATTTCAATATTGGATTTCAGTGATTTAAGATGTGTTCAAAAGATAACTTAAAGATCTTCGAAATGACGTATAGTATTTATTTTTACTGAGTTGAATTGAACTTTGAAACATGGATTTTCAATAGCAGTCTTTAATAGATTGTGGCGGTTTTGTTGGACAGCAATTGATTATAATGCAATATGTGCTTTCTGTTATAGTTTTGAGGCTCTCATGATGAATTACAATTATGTAATTATACTAGATTATTGAATTTAGCTGTGTGCATGAATTATAGTATTATTGATAAATTTACTATGCATTAATAATGATTTTTGATAATATTTGTTGGGTTTGTGACGACGTTATTCATTGTTTGAGCATGTTACCTTTTACTGATGATATCTTGAGTTTCAAATGTCGAAATGGTGTGGTATTTGTTGTGTTTGGTAAATAATTTTATTATCTTCAATTTAATATATTGTACGCAATTTTATGGTTTATGGATGAGATTTTGTAATCAGTTGCAAAGTGTAGTATTTATTATTGCCCTATTTTAGGACCACCCACGCTTCTTGCTAGTGCAGGTTGGGGGCATGCGTGGGGCACGTGTTTTGCTATGGATTGTGCAACAGTGTAATATGGTTGGAATTTTATGTGGTGTTTGGGTAGTGTTCTTGAGTTGATTTTTAAATAGTTTTAAAAATGATTTTTCAAAAAGGATTTGGAAAGAAATACATAAAATTTGTAAATGTTTTGAAAAAAGAATTTTTGTGGTTTTAAGGAATCAAGAGGACGAAGCATCTAACTTATAGATTAATGATGATTGATGCCTTTGAATGATCAAGTTGTCTAGGATGAGGTATGAGAGATTTTTCATAGTTTTCGAGGAACCAAGAGGACATAAAATTGTACTGACATAAACTTTGGATTGATGCATTTTTTTAGAGGGCACGTATTAAGTGACTTAGAAGTCACTCACGTGTGTTTTGTAATATTTGTTTTCAGATGCTTAGTTGGAGTGTAATCCAGTCTAGTACTCGAAGCTAGAAGCCACTAGCCGCACACAAGTTTTGGGAAGTCAGTAGCTTAGCTTTCTTTTTGATCTAGTTAATTTCCGTGTTAGTAGTGTAGTTTCCGTAGCGTCCCGTTTAGATGACGTTACAATATAACTCACCTCTATTTCCTTTTTCTGTATAACATCACGAATGTAGGATTATGAATATTCCAGGATTTTTTTCTCTACTGTATCCAATTTAGAATCAAATCTAATATATAGAGGAAACATTTATTCCTCATAATTTGTCCATCCTAATTCATCTCCATGGATTAAGGGAGAAAATTTCTTCCTTTCTGTAACGTTTGTGGTCCTTTTGACTACATTTACTAACATACACCCAAACTTTAGTAAAATTTCAATGGTCAAAATCAAATACTACAATAAATATAGAAGAAACTATATTAATGGTAAAACTAGGGTATGTTGTTGAGCTTAAAGTGGATTAAATGTTAATATATTTACATTATCAAATCATAATAATAAATCTCGGTAGCTTACCATCAATAATAGATGTAGTCATCTTATAGTCACCTATTGGACATTCCGAAAACACAACAATCAAACATAGGTGTGAACACCCTGGTTTCTGGCCAATGTTGGCAAGTGGATCCGACGGAGAGTGTAAATGGACGGTAGACTCAGTACTACCCCAATTCTCAAACCTAATCCATAAACCCTAACAACCCAAAACCTCTAAATTACCCTAAACTAAACCCCATTCACTAAATCCAACTCCTACAGCCCAGCTCGTCTGCTATGGCCTAGTGACATGCGTGTCCTAATAGTGTGGCCCAAGTGCGTGTCAGGGCCAAGGCAGCCAAGCAGGCGTCACCCGACCAGTCGCTTTTGTCTTACGACCTCGTACCTTGTACAAGCGACGCTACGCACACTACGCCTGACTTGTCTCCTGACATGCCTGACATCCCCCAACCTTACCACGCCCTGTCACCGATCACCACACCCAGCGCCACTCCTACTGTCACGCTACCTCTACAACAATGTCGACGAGTCACTTGCGACCCCTGACACCATCACCCCGTCACACCACCATCCCAACTACTATGCCAGGGACGACCACCAAAACCCAAAAGCCTTCCCCCATGAGGAGCAGACCTTCAGTCGCGAGCAAAGAAATCAAGGAGAGCCACACCCAGTTGCGAGAGTTGAGAGTGAAGCCACTGGAGAACCAGAGCCTGAGAACTCATCTCCTGTGCGACCCGCACATGAGCCTTCACTGCGTCAAGGAAGCTCTCCAGCCACTCACCAATCACTCCTAGGTTGTCCTCGACTCGTCCCCAGCTGCCGACCAGTCGTCCACCCTCTCTTATCGTAGTTCCAGTCGCCAGCAAGAAGGAAGACATCTAGCCTTCCACAGGTATCATCCTCAACTCATTATAGTAGAGGATAGTTTAGGGGTGTGTGCTTAGCTTTCCTATTAGCTTTTCTCGCCATTTCCTCTATTGTTCCATTGCATCTCATCTCCCCCTCCGTTGATAGACGACCATTGCTGGCGTGAGGCCTTTGGCCACTGAGCACTTGGTCAAGGCCATTCCAAGGCACCTTCCCCTCCTCTCCGACCCTCCAATCACCCCCAAGTTGCGCTCGGGTCCCTGACCTTCTCCCATGGCCAGCCGGACTCCAGTGAGTCGTGACGTCGACGATTGGAGGTGGGTGGAGGAACCCACATGTGCATTCGTGATTTCGTTGCATCTCGGGCCTTCCTTTGATCCTTCACAAGCTTCCTGAGTAGACCCAGAGATCCTACACAACCTCCAGCTGCCGCCATGGCCGGAGGGGGACGTGCAGTTCGGCGAGGAAGTGGGGAGGATTGAGGGGAGGTCCCCTCCTACATTTGACTTGTTTTCTCGCATGTTTCCCTTGATTTGGATCTAGTTCTTGTTCCCTAGGCATCATCGTAGATGTAGCAATGCATGCCGTGCATGAGGAGAGGCGATGAAGGAAGACGGCCTAGACTCTATTCTAAGTGCGAGTCCCAATTGCGTGCCTTAAATGCGCGTATCTATCAGGGACCTTGTGATGCCAGACCTGACCTAGCCTCGACCTAGTGACCATTGATTTAAGTTTCCGATATGTTTGTCAACTTTGGGCTTAACTTAGTTGCGTAACTTGCTCATATCTCATGCTTTGCTTGACTTCTATTTTGTTCAAGTAGTTTTCTTTTGGTCTTTAGGGCTTTGCATGCTTCTGTTATCCATTCATGCTGTTTACCGTCCTTTAGATATTATGTTTTATCCTTGGGCGTGTGCGGGATTGGTCATGATAGCTAGTAATTTGGAAATGCTTGGGGGACATGTTCTAGGTACGCGTACATGTGGTGAGTCTCACGTGTGCGTTTCCTCTAGGGACTGAGCCTAGCACAACTTAGCCTCTACCTTTGCCACGCTTTCATCCTTTACATTTTTTTATGCTTTTCAGTTTGATTACGCTTTTGTTTTGACATGATGCTATCTTTTTAATCACTTTGTTTTTATTCTCATGCATCATCCTTTAGCTACACATTAATCTGTGTTCAAGTGTCCACATAACTATGCATGTGAGTGATAAGTCTAAGAAAGACTAACTAGTCGGACGTGTGGGGTGCCTAATACATTCCCCACACGTAATAGAAGTCTTTATCCTTTCTTTAGTTTGTAATGATCCATGTGTCGTGTCTATTTGGCATGGTTACTTTTATCTTGCATTTAAGTTTTGAGTTTCGATTTTCGATATGACTTTCTTCGTCTTTCCGTTTTTTTTTCAATAGACTAGGTGACGACTCCATGTCTTATCTTTATTTTGTTTTGTCTCTTATCAGTGTTTTCGAGTTGTTTTCTTTATTCTCGGATTCACTAGATTTGTTGTGGCCCTATTAGTCTTCATGTGGTTCCGATCGCATCAGAACGTGGTTCCCTCCGCCAGTATGATCACAATAAGATTTATTTGTCTGTGTATTATTGGATTTGAATTATTTGTTCAATTAGTAATTGAACATTAATTAACCAATAGACTATTGACATATGCAGCTTTGCGGAGAAGAAGAAAAAACTTAATCGTATGAACATTTTGGATTATCAGTGTCAGACCTTGTTAGTGCATAATCCTTTTCTTTACAAAATGGTCCCATAATAATCCTTTGATGGAGCATTGGCATCCTATCTAATGACTGTATCGTTGAATAGGAAATATGTCGTGACAGACGTAGGTAACTAGTTTTCTTTCTCAGTACCGTTATAAAGGATAACAATAGCTAGTACTTATGATGTGTCTCATCTGGGTAAGTTTTCTCTCTTAATAACACGTTGAAGGCATCGTAGATCTCTTGATCTGTTCATCCCGTCTAAATCAAATACTCCAACATGCCAACCATCACTCAACAACACGACAACTCAAACAAAAACAAGTGTTTTTGCAATGTAATATGACAACTCATCACAGTTGTATTATTCCTGTCGTCGAACTTTCCTCCGTAAGCTTGTACAACTTGCACAAGGTACAACTCGTAACAAACATAAAACAATGTTTGCAAAAATAGAAAAACAAACGTAAAACAATGATTTTAAAAAAAAAAAAAACAAAAAACCAGGGGCCAGAAAGAGGAAACCAGGGGCCAGGGGACCGAGTGCGTGTTTCACCCACCGCGTACTACTCGGCCAAACCAACGAACCGGTTCACCCTCCAACAAGAAGAAGAACGAGAAAATAAAATGTCCTTCAAAAAATAGCCCTATAACAAAAGTTATCCTTCCAAAATTTTTGTATAACAAAAAATATCCTTTCGAAAATATCCTCATCGGGCACCTTCCTCGAAAGGAGCCTCACGCGTGTATTTGGCAGTAGATTAGGGACAGGATTCGAAACCCGTCCCCACTTTCCCTTCACCGGAAGCACCACTGACCCAACACCGCCACCACCACCACAATCAGCACCAGTTGTCACCTATCCATCCTGCCGCCCCTCTCCTTCCACGAATGTCCACCATCACTACCACCTTCATCCCTCTTCTTATTTATCAACAGACAACACACAACCCACCACCCAAATCTTCAATCCTACAGTTACCCAATTCAATTCTCACTGCAAAAAGAAAAGGACACCTACCCAATTCGTGTTTCGTCATGGAGTTTGAAGACTTGCTGCCTGTGATGGCGGAGAAGCTGGGAGGGGAGGGACTGCTGGAGGAGATGTGTAACGGGTTCAGGCTCCTGATGGACCAGGAGAGGGAGGTGATCACCTTCGAGAGCCTGAAGAGGAATGCTGGGCTGTTGGCTCTGGATGGGATGGGGGATGATGAACTCAGGGAGATGGTGAGGGAAGGGGATCTGGATGGGGATGGGGCGCTTAATCAGCTGGAGTTCTGTGTGCTCATGTTCAGGATTAGTCCGGAGCTCATGGAGGAGTCGTGGAGTGTGCTGGGTGAAGCCTTGGAGATGGAGGTGGACCAATTCATGTGAAAGGGAGAAGCTTTCTTATTTTCTTTCTTCTTTGTTTCTCTCTTTCTTTCCCTTTTTCAATTTTTATTTAAGGAATTAGGTTTAGATTAAGTGATTCTGAATTTATGAGAGATTACCCATCTGCAAATTGTTGATCTTGGGTTCTGTTCTATTCTCAATTCATTCTTTAGAGAAAATATACACAAAATTCATTGGCAAAAATCTGGTTCCAATTCTTCTCCATCATCTTCCTTCCTTGTATTTTTCTAATTCCTATCGTCATCAGCAATGCTTCATGAATGTGATACTATTTGCCTTGTGGATGTTTGATTAGCAAGGAGAATTTTGTCATGAAAACAATACTGGGTATAATTTCGTCACCAATTCAAAAAGTCCTCTTCCTGTTTCTGTCCTGTGTATGTTTGCTTCAGTGAAATAAAAAAAATTGTCCTAATTGGCTAATTACAACTTACAAGCAGTTAAGCTGCAGTGAATGATTGTGTGTGGGTGAACGAGAGATCTGCTGTTTCTAGTATTGTTCCCTTCTTTTGTTTTAAAATGGTCAGAATGAATTTCATCAAATGGCAAACAGATCTTCAACTTCCTGGCAATCTATGAACTTTGGAAATGAGGTTAGGGCATCTGCCACTATGAAAAGCATGGCAGAATGTTATAGAGGATTGTGGTTTATCTTATCACAACAAGAAGTTCTGAGGTCATACGATACTGTAATGATATCATCATGATGTGGAAAATTCAGCAGCATAAATGGCTAGAATTCTGGACTTCTCTTGTGGTTGCTGGGTCAACAGAGATTGGATAAGTTCCATTAAAGTGTGAGAAAAGTCCCCACCATACGGCAGTCTTCTATCATCAACCATATAAAAAGAGTTGGTTTTTCTTCCATCATGTATGTATTTAAACTGTGAAGCATAGGATCTGAATTTAAACCATCGAAATTCTAGTTGGAGGTAGTACCTCAGTACAATATCTAGTACATCTAGGTAGTACAGTTGGAATAGAAAAATTGTGGTACATGTACTAGCAAGGGGTCTGGTGTCCGTGTGGCTTTTGTACTCAACAACTCGGCAGAAAACAACCCTCAGATCTGCATCTATAAAGCAGGATGATGGCTGGAGGGAGGAAGAGCAAGGGCTGCACAAGAGGTAGCAGCAACAGTGGAAGGGGCATGCAGAGGAGTGGTGCTCATAGGATGGAAGAGTTGTTGAGTGAAACTCTTCTGCCTGCTCCCTCTACTATTGCTGCCATAACTCCATTCTCCACCATTGATGTTTCATTCACTAATTTTGCTGCAGAGGTAAGCTCTCTTCCCTCCTGTTCCTCAGTTCAGAAGATTTACGATTGAATTCACGATGGAAATGAATTGGCTAGTGCTTACTTATACAATATTATATTTGACATGAACATGTTGCACTTTTTTAGCTCCTGCTTCAATCTAATCTGTGGTGGTTACACATTAAGAATCACAGTTTTTTCACAGTTATGATGATATGTGGGCAGAGGAATAGATTTGAACCTGCCTTTCTTTCATGGAGTGTGTATGTTTCCTGTACATTATATGGGGAGGAGCTCTTTGTCATAGTGCTGGTGAGGAAACCTGATCTCTTAGGAAGAATTACTGATTTTTAGCCCTATCGTATATGTTTCCTGCACGTTATCGTGTATGCATAGTGTCACTCTTTCGATGATTATGAGTGGACATTATTGTTGCACAGACAACAGACCAATGTGTATGCGTCTCATATAACACGAGGACTGAGATCTAAGAAGTTCATTGCCTGGTTCAGAGGCTCTAAGAAGATACCTTGAAAGAACTAATGACGTAAATCAGAAAATCAAATAGTAAGAACGAGATATATTAAATACTGATGAGAACTGATTTATGTGAATTGTGAGGAAAGGAAGAGCAAGTGCCCTGACCACCGTCTTTGTTTCATCTTTTATTTGGCCATCTTCGCAAACTTTTGCGACGGTTCAAAATCTGAAACCTCTGCTTTCATTGTCTTATTCTAGAAGACTGTTTCTTGTTGAGAACCTCGTGAATAATGTCTGGAGTCCTTATTACTTTTGCATGACTTCGTAATTGATGATGACCATGCCATAAGCCACTACAAGCAGGAGGCAACACAAATTCGATTCTTTCCTTTTATTTGTATCCATGATTTTGTCATTTAAATGACAAAAATCATTACAATTTGGTTGTCTCATTTTGGACCTCATATGTTAATGGATCGGTGAATCTGAATCTCTCAACTAGTTCTAGGTATGATTTGTGTCTTTTTGTGTTTGAGTATGAAATATTGAACTCGATATGCCTTTTCTTTTTAATGTGAGTGTTGCATGCTAAACCAAAGAACATAAATGAATAATCTCCATATCTTTTGTTATCTTCCAAATGATTATCATGCAAGTTTCATATCTTGAACATTTCCTCCTGAACTAAAATAAACAGTAAAATACTAACCCAATTAGCAGCAACCAAGCTTCTGTTTGACAAGCTTAAAGACTGGTCAGGATTTCTGTGTTGGATTTTGAATTTGTATCTTCAATTCATTCTCATTCATGAGGACATTTTGGGCTAGGTAGGTAGTTTCCTCTAGTTTTGTACTCTCATTACTTTCTTGATTATCCTCTTAAAATAAATAAACAAGTGAAATTGTAACCAAATTAGAAGGCAATGTATCTTCTTTTTGGATTGCCTTGAAGCTGATCAGAGTTTCTCTTAGGAGTGCACACGGTTTGGTCAGAACTGGTTAACCGAATCGAACCAAACCATTTTTAATGGTTCGATTTGGTTAAAGTGTATTGAATGGTTCGGTTTGGTTCTCAAATCTTGGAACCATCCTTGGTAGTTTGGTTCTTGGTTCTGAGTGTGGTTAACTAAATCGAACCAAGAATCGATTTATTTATTAATATTATAAATATATATATATATATATAATATAAGTATTAATACTACGTACTTAGTATTAATATGTAATATAATATATATATTCTCAAATCAACATATTCAATATCCCATCAACTCTAATTTATATTGCCACAAGATGTCATGATCATTACTTAGTACTTACTTCCATGACCACAAGTTCATAATTGTTTACAGTCTTAACCGAGAATCGAACCGAACCGATCGATTTTTGAACGGTTCGGTTAGGTTCGGTTCTAAGTATACACATGGTTCGGTTCAGTTCCAATATAGTTAGAATCGATAGATATGGTTTGGTTCTTAATAGAACAGAACCGAATCGAACCATGTGCACCCCTAGTTTCTCTATTGAAGATTGGCCAATGACATTTGCAGCAAAGGTTTATATCCTTTTTTCTCTTTTTCCTAAGCATCATAATCAACTCTGTAGTTGTCTTTGTATTTGTTCTGTGGAGTGAAATAAAAATTACCTTATAAAGGTCACGTTCACTCTTTCCAAGTCTTCACTAGAATTTTCTCCCATTGTTGACACTAATAATGCAAAACCATAGAGAGACACATCTATCTCATTTCTTATAGATTTACTTTTTTTTAGAAAAGCAACCACTACTTGAAAGTTGAGAGAAAACCAAATTTACAGAAAACAAAAAGAAGGAAGAAAGAGATGTTGCAAAGCTTAAGGTCTTGACAGTAATAGTTGAATGCTATCTCTTGTTATATTTCAGTAGAGAAAATTACAAGTGCTTAAATAGTAATCTGAGTTTAACATGCATACACCTCAGCTACTGAAATGTCACCATATTGACCAATCGTTTGTAATGACCTTAACTACACTCAAAGCTAACAGAATACTAATAGAATGAATAATAGAATTAAGACCCAAACAAATTATACTTATCATCCGCCCTCAAATTGAGTTGAGTGATCAACGATACTAAGTTTGGATTTAAGATAATGCAATCTTCTTGAGTGTAATCCATTTGTGAACACATCGGTAGCTTGATCAATAGTGTTCACATACTCAACATTCAAAGCTTTACCAGCAACCTTTTCTCGAATGAAATGCACATCAATTTTGATGTGTTTTGTGTGACCATGGAACATCAGATTGTGAGTGAGTGAAATGGTAGAGATGTTATCACACCATACAACATGAGTAGTTGAAGACAAGCAATGAAGCTCTCTTAGAAGTGACTGAACCCAACAAATTTCAATCACTGTCAAAGCAAGACTGTGATACTCTACTTTGGTAGATGAACGAACGACAATTGTCTACTCCTTAGAGCTCCAAGAGGTAGGATTTCACCCTAAAAAGATGCAAAAACTTAGATCGTCGATCAGTCGAACATCCGACCCAATCAGAATCACAATATGCTGTGAGTTGGCAAGATCCTAGAGTGAAGATTAACTCAGAAGTGATATTTCCTTTGAGATTCCATAGTATTATTTTGAAAGCCACCATATGAGCATCAATAGGATTTTGAAGGAATTGACATGCTTGGTTTACAACAAAAGATATGTCTAGTCGAGTTAAGATAATGTATTGTAAAGTCCCAACAATGCTACGAAATAAAACAAGATTTGAGAGAGGTGAGCCATCAAGCTTGTATAGTTTTTGAGTTGCTGTTGGAGAGGATACTGTTTACAACCATTTATGTTATAGCGATCAAGAATGTCTAAGATATATCTAGATTGAGATTGCTGTAACGAGTTAGAAGAACGACTGATGGAAATGCCAAGAAAGTAAGACAAGGCACCCATGTCCTTCATATGGAAATGAAGACTTAGGTTAGTTATTAGCTTTTGTATAAACTCATGGTTGCTTGTGATGATGATATCGTCAACATATAAAAGGAGATACACCAAAAAGCCATCGTTGTGATACACAAAGAGTGAAGCATAAGAAACAGTCATATAGAAACCAAGCTCTTCTAACTTGAAGAAAATTTGGTGTACCATGCTCAAGGTGCTTGGCCCAATCCATAGATTGACTTGAGCATTTTGCATAAATGGGTAGGCTTCAGTGAATCAATATAACCCTATGATTGCTCCATGAAAACATCTTCTCGCAAGGTGCCATGGAGAAAAGCACACTCAACATCAAACTGACGAAGAGGCTACCCAAAATTCACAACCAAGGCAAGAATAACTTTTATGGTTGCATACTTGACGATAGGACTGAAAGTTTTAACAAAATCTACACTAGGGACTTGATGAAAACCTTTAGCAATCGACCTTTCCTTATGTTTGTTTATGCTTCCATCAGCATTTAATCTTGTTCAATACACTCACTTACCACCTACAACATTCATATCAGATTTGTAAGGTACTAGCATCTATGTTTGTTGACTCTGAAGAGCAAAGAAGTCCTTGTCCATTGCTTGCTTCCATTGTGAAAATTTGGATTCTTGAGTATATGAGGTTAGTGTTGTAACAAAATTAGACATAAGCATAGTAGGTAGTTTGTGATTGATGCTAAGAAAAACTTTCGTTTTATAGATACTAGGTTTGGCACGAGTTTGCATAGGATGAGAGTTGACAGGTGGATTGATAGGAAGAGAAGGAGTTTGCATGTGAGAAGAACCAGGTGTAAGATCTTCAAATGGGTTATCTAATAGAGACGAAGAAGAAGAAGTGGACCAAAAAGGGGCACGAGAAGAATCAAGATCAATAGGTAGAGAGGACTTTGTAAAAGTTTTAGAAGAAGTATTAGGTTCAAGGATAGAAGAAGAGACACAGCAAGAGGCAAAAGAAAGAAGAGTCTGCAAATTATCAGGAGAGTAAATCGAAGATGAAATATAGGGAAAGACATGCTCATTAAATCTATTGTTTCTAGATACATATACCTTGCTAGTAGAGGGATGTCAGCACTTATAGCCTTTTTGATTTAGACTATAACTAATGAATATGCAATCAACACTTCTGAATTGCAGCTCATTTGCATTATAAGGTCTCAACTAGGGAGAGCACCTACAGCCAAAAGGTCTTAGGAAGAAGTAATTTGGTTGTTTGTTGAGTAGCATTTGAAAAGGAGAGACATTGGCAACTATTGACAATCAATTTATGAGAAAGGTAGCAGTACTGAATGCTTTAAGCCACATGGACAGCAAAAGCTTTGATTGGACAAGCAAAGTTAAACTAGTTTCAACAACATGTTGATCCTTCCTTTCAACTATGCCATTTTGCTTAAGAGTGTAAGGACAAGTCATCTGATGTAGAATGCCCTTGGTTCGAAGAAATGTAGTAAGATGTTTGGTGGAGAATTCACCACCTCCATTAGTCCTTATAGATTTGACAAAAATATTTAATTGATTTTCGATTAAAGTGCAAAAATCAACAAACACATGATAGAAATCTGATTTAAGTTTGATAGGAGACAACCAGCTATATTTGCTAAACTCATCAACAATGAAAATGTAGTATTTGAATCCAACAACACTAAGAACTTGGGAAGGACCCACAAATCACAATGTAGAAACTGAAATGAACCAATGGTTGAAGACGCTACTGGAGTAAAAGGAAGTCTGCAACTTTTTCTTTGTTGACAGGAAGGACATATGGAGTCTAGTGAAGAAGAAAAAGGAAGCTGAAGTTGATGAAGAATGATAAAAAGAATGTTGACTGATGGATGTCCAAGCCTATGATGTCAGATCTTAGTGGAATCTTTATTATTGATAAAGGCTTTAGGTGAGGAATTATTGGATGTTGTAAAAGAAATGGGATACATATCCTCTTCAGCTTCACCTTGAAGAAGAATCTTCTCTGTGATCTTGTCCTTAATAAGAAAATTATCATCATTAAATTGAAACATGCAACAAATATGACGAGCAAATCATTTGATAGATAAGAAATTGAATGATGCTTGTGGACAGTGTAGGACTTTGGACATGGAAAAGGTTGCATCACCTGTTGAACAAATTAAACTACTAATATTTGAGATAGAAAGAGTATCACCATTGTCTATTTGAACCGAACCCAAGCCATGATAAGGAGTAGAGATCTAGAGATTTTCAAGCTTAGAGGTAATATGGTGAGAAGCACTAGTATTAGTATACCACATGGTTTCATCTGTGGTAGGAGTTTTGTTAGCAACCATAGCAGCAAACTTCTCCACTAGCTGCCTACCAATGTAGTTCATGTTAAGCTTTTAAAAGCAATCGATCGCAAAGTGACTAAACTTTTGGCAAATTTGACACTGAATGCGATTGTGAAAAGATCCAGAAGTAGGCACGACAAAATTAGGCATAGGTAGTAGAGGAGGTTGCTGAGAAGTAGTAGATATGCCCTTGAATGAAGCATTCTTAGTTTGAGGATTCTTGAATCTTTGTTAGCCTTTGTTGTTTCCAAAATGTTTCTTGGATTGATTCTGAGTAACGATAGTAAGAACTATTTCAGACGCACACTCATCAAGCAAGCAAAGTTCCTTTACAATAAGAAGTAAACGAAGCTCATCAATGTTAACTGTAGTTGATTGTGATCGAATAGAGGATGCAAAGGATTGATATTTTGAAGGCAATCCATTCAAAATACACACTTGCAAATCATCATTAGACACTGGAGAGTTACTTGCAGCAAGCTGGTCTGTAATTGACTTAAATTATTGCAGGTAATCACTCATAGACAGAGAGTCTTTCTTGATATTATGCAACTGTTTACGAAGAGAAAGAACATGTGCAGCAATGATTTTGCCAAACTATTTGACAAGTTAATCCCAGGCTTTTTAGTAGAGGTTGTCTCTATAGTGTAGGGAAGGGTATAGACTGATAGAATAGCATTAATCTAAGAAAGAAGTGCTTGATCAATGACACACAAGAGATGAAATTCCGGTGACTTAGAGCTTGGAGGAGAAACAAATCCATCAATGTGATTCATTAAATTCTGACCACGGAGAATTGGCTCGAATAGAGATCGCTACATTAAGTAGTTTGTTCCATTAAACTTGATTGGAATAAAACCCACAATATTATTGATTACCATCAGAGAACTAGCTAATGATGATTGGCCAGATGAAGCTTTGACCGTAATACTGGCACACGACGAGAAAGATGCCATAACCTTAGGCCCAACCCATTGCAGTAATGTAGAGAGGCAAATGATATTATGAAAATTAAGAGAAAACCAAACTTACAAAAAATTAGAAGAAGGAAGAAAGAAATGTTGTAGAGCTTGAGGACTTGACAGCAATGATTGAATGCTATCCCTTGTTACATTTCAAGAAAGAACATTACAAGAGAGGGAGGCTAAATTTAAGGTTTAGGGATTATGACCTCATTATATAGTAAGTTATGATATTGTACATTTTCAATTTGACCCATTAACAAATGAAAAGTATTCTTACAGTCTCTATACATATATCAACCTACATCACTTAAGATGTTAATTGACTCAACCCAAAAATCAAATAGATCAATATTATGAGTCTAATTAGAAAATAACCTATAATACTTTAATTGATTTTATATTGACTCATATATATTACTGGATTTAATCTAACAACTCATGCTTCTTTTAACACTTTTTGTTGTCAAGTTGTCGCAAGAGTCCATATTTTTTGATGCATAAATACTTTATCACTATCGATTGTAATTCTTACAAGAAGGTTTTTTAAATATTTCCTATGGTTTTAGATGCATTTCGGTATTGACATCCACTGATGTGAATTGTGACTGTGTTTACATTTAATACAATATTTGTCAAAGGAAAGTTTGTGTGTTCTACTTAGATTCATATCCACAAGCAAGTTGTTGTTTTTTATTAAATAGTGTCAAATAAAGATTGATGAAAATCCAAATAGCCTAACAACAGAAGATTCAAAATTAACCTCTAGAAGTCCTTCTTAACTTGAAGTTGAAACACAAAGATATTCTACTTTAGCTCAAGCATAGAGACAATGGAAGAAAAATTGGATGAGTCGTCGCCGACGCTCTGTCCACTCGTAGGCTCACACCGCCCCAGATTCAACTGGATAACTTTCAAAAATTGACTTCTGGAGGAGGATGAGAAGGTAGAAGCACTGGAAACTGCATCCCTTTCTATCTTGGCAACTCGCTGACGCCGATCCTCTTCCATTAAGGTAGAAGAACGGCAGGTATGCTCTTCTGCTATATCTTTCATCCTCTCCCCCTCTTTGGTCCCCATTTCAGAGATTTGTCCTGTGGAAATCTCCGATCTGCTTGCTGGTAGATCGTTGGTGTGCCCTCTCTTTTGGGGGAAGCTTTCATTTTCCACGATCTGTTTCGGGGAACTTCGTCACTCCTGGAGAGTTGAGGGGCACTATTTTTCTAACACATGCTTGGACCTATATGTTGATCTTGCTATTAAAATCAATTTTTTATCGCCTTTTAGCTTTGGTAATCTTACTCTTGGCATCTTCAAGAGTAGTATGTATTACAGTTTTTGTTGAGATATTGTTTGCTTGGTGGTTAAGAATTATTCTGAGCTACGATGTGCTGAGAATGGGATATTTTTGTCAGTCCCCTTTCGCTCTAGTTGTGGTAGGGCAGAAGAGGTTTATGATATTTCCACCTGGCGATCTAATTTGATTGTAGATCAAATAGTTGTATCGGAAGATTGGCCCTTGTCCTCTGCAGATGCCCTCTTTTTTCCAGATGTTTCATCTAGGGTTTTACCCTTGCCGGTCGGAAGTCGACGGTACACCGGAGAAGATGATTCGACTAGGGGCGGCCCCCGAGACCATAAATGCCTGTCTAATTAAAGTACTGATGCTGTGTTAACTGTGTGGAATTTTTCCACCTTTTTCCCACCTAATCCATTATCTTATAACTTGATTAATTACTCCAATTGGTACTTAAAGAATAATCAACACCTGGGGGGGGGGGGGGTGCGTTTAATAACATTTATAATTACTGCCCCGAATCATGTATTGAGTTGGATTCCGAGTCGATTCGGGTGGACTCACCTCCAGTTCGTCGAACTGCATTAATGCAGGAGTTGATGTCTGACAGAAACGCTTCGTTTTCTTCTTCGGACGCCTCCCATATCTAAGACAACGGGATTTTGTCTGAAAAGGGGTTGTAACGCCTCGAACCCGGGCACGTTACCAAAACACAGTATCACAAGCCTAATTACACAAATTAATGAACAAAAGGACTGTAACTAAGGCTCACCTCTAGGATCACGATGCACGGCTAGAAGCTCCAATTCTTGCACCAGAAACTGGCTGCACGCGGTCTGCACCTGAAAACACACAACACGCGTGAGTGACATCTAAGTCACCCAGTACGCGCCCCCAAAACACACAAC
>JAMKQA010012354.1:0-14204 GCA_024699735.1 Posidonia australis
TGCAATTTCATGTCTTCTGTGATAAGATTGGAATACACTTCAATTCCATGGAGGATGTCAAACAACTGCTTAACCAAGTTAGAATAGATCAAGATACAGTATCAATCAATTTAGAGGACAATTGTGCCAATGGGGAGGGGTCATCCTCTCCTTGTTTTTCCCATAATACCTAATGATTATTATAGCTTGGAATATTAGAGGATTGGGTACTAGCGACAAATTTAGAACAATATGTAGCTTTATTATATCTAATAAATGTGACTTGTTCAGCATCAGTGAAACCAAGAAGGAATCTTTCACCCAAGGTTTTCTACATTTATTAGGGGGAAAAAAGATTAACTCCTGGCTCCATCTCCTCTCTGTTTGGGGCCTCAGGAGGCATTCTCATTGGTTAGGATGATAGGATACTGAAACTCAAGAGTAATCTTTCTGTAGTCTACAGTTTATCTTTAAATTTCACAAATTATAAGGATGGATTTGATTGGTGGTTTACAGGGGTATATGGTCCCTGTGAAGGAAATCTAAAGGAAGATTTTCTTGAGGAATTACAAAACCTCTGCACTTTGGTTAATAAAAATTGGATTCTTGGTGGTGATTTTAATATCACCAGGTTTTCTCATGAACATTCTGCTCGGCCTAGAACAAATGTCCACATGAGAGGCTTAAATGTTTTCAATGAAAATAATTATTTGGTAGATCTTCCCCCCAATAATTACTCCTATACTTGGTCAAACTTCCAATCTAACCCAACTATGGTTAAACTTGACCGATTCCTCATTTCCTCATATTGGTCGGGTATATTTCCATATGCTTATTGTTATTGGAAAGCAAGAGTTATCTCTGATCATATTTCCATTATATTGGACACGACCCTACCTGATTGGGGGCCTACTCCATTCGAATTTTATAAATCATAGCTTCTTGTTGATGGATTTGAGCAACACATTCAGGATTGTTGGCAGACATCCAATTGCTCATATCCCTCATCTATTTCCACAACTACCTTTACCTACAGACTGAAACATTTGAATCAAAACCTTAAAATCTGGGCTGGGCCAATCAGGGAGGAGAGAAGTCACATATTAAAATATATAGAGTCCCAAATACAATATATTGATGAAATAGCTGAAACCTCTAGTCTTACCAATGAGATCTGGGAAGCAAAAAAAGGCATTTAGATTAGAATACTTAACACTCTTAAAGGAGCAGGAAACCTATTGGAAATAGAAATCTAGAACTCAATGGTTAAAAGGAGGCTCAAATACAATCTTCTTCCACAACATGGTTAAATGTCATAGGAGGGTTAACATCTCTTCTTTGTTAATAAACAATGTCTTGACTGACTCCCCTAAGATAATATGTAAGGAGTTGGAATCTCATTTCCTTCTGCTATTTAACAAACGGGAAGGAATCAGGGTTTCCTTAAAATGGGATATCTTAGTCCCAATTAAGATACCCCACTCTGATCTTCTAAAACTACCTTTCACAGAAGAGGAGATAAGGAAGAATGTTTTTAGCCTTCCTGGTGATAAGGCTCCAAGTCCAGATGGCTTCCCTCTGACCTTTTTTCACCATTTTTGGGATCTCCTAAAAACAGTTATCTACAACATCTTTTAGGACCTTCACTCCTCAAGTGATTCTGAATTCCTTGTCCCTTTCAACTAGACTTTATTGCTCTAATCCCAAAGAAGAATGATGCTCTACTTATTAAGGATTTTAGACCTATTAGTCTGGTGATTAGTATTTATAAGATCATCACTAAAACCTTGGCTAACAGATTATCTCCAGTTTTAAATTTGGCAATAGATCAAACTCAATGCGCCTTTTTACCTGGTAGATCAATTGGTGATTGCTTTCTTGTAGCTCAAGAAACTCTACATTACATGAAAACCCACAATATACCTGGATATATTCTAAAGTTGGACTTCGAAAAGGCATTTGATAATATCAATTGGGATCTCCTTTTGGATTCCCTTAAAGGACTTGGATTTGGTCAGAGATGGATATCCTAGGTTAAAATGTGCATATGTACTGTTAAATTCTCTATCTTGGTAAATGGATCCCTTAAAGGATACTTTGGTGCAAATAATGGATTAAGCCAAGGAGATCCTATATCCCCCTTACTATTCCTTATAGCTACTCACACTCTAAATCGTATGTTGAGTCTGGCACAGATTAATCACATTATTTCAGGCATACAATTCCCACATGGGAGGCCATCTATGGTTAATATCCAGTATGCAGATGATACTATCTTGTTTTTATCTGATAGTAGTGCAAATATGATAAATATTAAATGAATTTTGTGCTGTTTTCAAACTTGCTTTGGATTAAAAATTAATTTCCAAAAATCCTCACTTACTGGTATTAGGGTAAGTCAAAGCTCTATTGATAACTACTGCGCTATGTTAGGCTGTGGATCAGCTGATTTACCAATTATATGTTGGAAAAATCTTACATAAATTTTGATGATAACAATATAGTTGTTTTAATAAGCACAGGTGGCTATAAAAGGCCGTGTGAAGAAAGTAAAGGGGTTGACTTGCAAAATCATGTATTTGCATTCATGAGATGTAAAAAAAAAATACTGATTTGTAAAGGTAGATTGTACAAGAATGGACTTGTAAATTTTTAAGTCAAATGTAATATGAAAATCGACATACCGAACATTTTCGGAATACCGAATCAGGAGAAAACGGAACATCAGACGGTACACCGAATTTCAAGGAACAAAGGATGTTGAAAGTAAAAATGGCATACCGAACATTTTTGGAATACCGAATCAGGAGAAAACGGAACATCAGACGACACACCGAATTTCAAGGAACAAAGAAAGCTGAAAGCAAAAGCGGCACACTGAAATATTTCGGAACTCCGATTAACCCGACCGTTACAAAATTCGGTCGACCGATGGAATTTCGGTATACCAAATCTACTGTCAGTAAACAAAAGATTTACTAGTCGTTAGTCACACTTAGAGGCAAACTCATTACTATAAATCAAGGTCCATATGCACCTTAGAAAGATACAAAATATACTGAACTATCATACTTCTAGTGCATCAAGTGATTGAGCCAAAAATCCCATTCGTGCTTCGCTCCTTGTCATTTTGAGATTTTATTCCCATTCCTATAAGCTTGACAAGCATCGGGAGATCACAAGTTTTGTAAGGGCTACTCTTATAATCAAGTTACTTTGAGTTATTCTTCGGGTAGGAGAAGGGAATTGCTATTTGAGGCAACAAGCAAGGTAAATTTATTACTTGTAAAATTGTTGTTATTGAATAAGAAGGGGTAAATCTCAAGTAGGGAACTTGAGGAGTGGACTAGGCCGGGGTCGGCTGAACCACTATAATTCTCTGAGTACTTGTGGTTGGATGTTTGTGTGATTGATTTTTATTATCTACATAATTTGCTTATCAAAAGTTAAAATTCAACAAAAATCGGAGATTCTCTATTCACCCACTCTAGAGAAGTCTTAGTATCCAACATTATATACCTTGGTTTACCCTTACATTTCAGAAAAAAGCCACCTATAGGGACTGGACCCCAGTTATGGAGAGAATTTCTACAAAACTTACCCTATGGAAGGCAAAGAACCTAAGTTTGGGTGGTAGATTGACTCTACTTAATGCAGTCCTCTCTACAATCCCTACCTATTACTTATCTGTCCTGCACTTGCCAACTAGAGCGGAGAAGGAAATCGGTAAAATTAGAAGGAGATTTCTATGGAATTCTTTCTCCCCCAACCAGAAAAGCATACATTTAGTGAAATGGGCATCTCTGTGTAGAGACAAAAAACAGAGAGGATGGAGGATTATCAACATAAGGAACTTTAACTTAGCCTTAAAAACCAAATTACTATGGCAGCTTATATCTGACAGACACCAAATGAAATGGAAAGAACTTGTTAATGTGAGATATCTTAATACCACTTGGCCAGGTGCTTTACTCAACTCCTCAATAAATAAAGGCTCTTCTCTATAACAAATCCTGAAATCTTGTTTTGGCATTCTCAATTGTTTCTCTTCCTCCCAGATTCACAACGGTGTAAACACTATATTTTGAGAAAATAAATGGTGGAATGGAGTGAAATTAAAGTTTCACCTTCCTGAACTATTTAATGCAATTAGATATAAGAAAGCCTCTTTAAAGGATATCGTGGATCTCTATAGATTTGACTTCCATAAACTATTTGATTATTCTAAGATATCTTCAACTACTCTTTCACTTCTTCAAACCCAGGTAGAAGTGCTTGACTCCATACTCCAATCTGTCTCTTTGGTGCCAGATGACGACACCCTGCTTTGTCTACTAAGCCATACTAATATTTTTTCAGTAAACTCTTGTTACAAAACTTTAAATGATGGAGGCATGCGTTTCTCCTTATACAGCAATATTTGGTGCAAATGGATACCCTTAAAAGTAAAGTTGTTCTCTTGGTTAGTACTAAACAATAAAAACTTGACTAAAGATAATCTAGCAAAAGGGGTTGGGATGGTTCTTGTATTTGTATTTTCTGTAATATGCAACATGAAACTAATATTCATTTGTTTATGAACTGTCCCTTCATTTGGCATATTTGGAGATTTTTTCTTATCACAGATCTATATCCAGGATTCTTTAATATTGCTGATTTGTTCAACTATTTGCCTCCACTTAGATTCAAGTTAAATATGAGGGGTTGGATTGTTTTACTCCATATCATCCTCTGGCTAACTTGAAAGGAAAGAAATAATAGAATTTTCAGAGATAGTCAAAAAACTCATGTAATTATTCTTTTTGATATTATTTCTACTATGCATCAGTAGATAGATACTTATGCAACAGGATTTGAAAAAGAAGAAATCCGTCACTCTATCTCGTTCATGCACAACACGTGGACCATGGAACTTACTCCAAACAATCCTATCTCTCCCAGGGGACCTACTGAAGCTCTCCCACCTCACCTTTCAGATCGGGATCTCAATATGCCTAGTTCCTATAGCGTAGGGAACGATGTTTCTTAAATATTTGTTCTGCCTTTTAAATTTTGTGTTACTTTCTAGGACTGCGTATTTTGACTATATCTTGGCTCTGAAGGTGCCAATTTTTTGATATGGTGATGAATGGAACCTCACGTTCCATTCAAGAGGAATTCTGGACTTGTCATTTTTCCAGTATGGGTCTATAATAATCTTGAACTTGTTGTACCTTGCCAATGGTTTTCATGTCAGAAGCTATATCATATTAATACTACCGTTTTCAAAAAAAAAAAAAAAAAAAAAGGATGTCACATGATCTACTTAACTTAACGGAAAGACTAAAATGATAGAGAGACTAGGTTTGGGGATGAAATTATTATTTTTTATAGTTAAAGATAACAAAGTAAAATTACAGTATTTTTGAAGGAAGTAAAGTGTAAATTACCCTTTTGAAAAACAAGTGACAATACATTTTCAACGATCTTTGCACGAACTCAGGTACTAGGCAACTTTCGTGAAAAAGAACTGCTTTTGCGAAAAACTAATCACAAATTAAATGTCTTTGAGAAATTTCCTGTGAAAAATAGTAACCATTTGTAACATCGAAGCAAGTTTTCCTGCTAGCTATCTTGGTTTACTGCAAATGCAGGTCTTAATGAGCTATCAAGGGAAGTTGCTTTAAGCACACATGACACATATCTTCCACCTAATATTTTAGTGATACAGTACGGACCTTACAACTGTTTGTAGGCGGAGGAAAGCCATACATATACTCGACATAAGTAGTGCACGCTTCAGATTCATGCCCCCCACTCCACTCAACCATTCCACTAACAAGGCCACTTCCAAGTTCCAAGTCCCAGCTAACATTCGTTTCGTTTTGGAGAATAGGTATGTTGCAGATCTGAACGCACATGCTTGGGATGGGGCACCCCATCCATTCCTATGCTTAAAGCAAACACAATATTGATGCTTTCTGTACTTTCTGTGCATGCTTTGTTGATGGCAGGTCCCGGAATACCTCACACATTCCCACCACTCCTAGTTGCATATCTTCCACGCAATCTACTATTGTACCAAGCACATGTTCATCTCTCAACATGCACTTGTATCTTTGCTTAACATCTTGTCATCTTCTTTCTTGGACAACTCCAGGATAGACAATCAACAACGCCCTGCCTATACAACATCTCAAATACCAATGGAAGACCAATGTTTCCGACTGTTGAGGAAGATCATTCCAAAACCTGAAGAATACTCCTATCAACAATACGTCTGATTCTTTAGAAGCTCATTCAGAGAATTCACGTTTTAGATTTTTTGAGGATATTTGTTCAAAATCTTTACTTTTCCTTAAATATCCTCATCAAAGTTCTAATATAACTTGCATACGCACTAGCAACCATATTTCCCACTTTATCTTTAGAAAAATTAAACAATTGTTTACGTATCATGCAGTTAGGTCTAGTCCGGAAATAGAAGATCAAAGCAGGGATATGCAAATGCAAGTATAACATTAGCTTCCAAGTGGGTATATAAAGAAAGAATACTTCAAATGGACGCACGTAATATATACGCATTTACAAGTATATCGAAGGAAAGATATCTTTTATAGAAGCCTAAGACATGTTTCTAGTAAAAATTTCAATGAGATAATACATAAATACACCATCATATTAGCTAATACTGCAACGCAAATCTGACATTTAAAAAATGTGAATACCGTTCCCTGGATGCCATTTTCTACCAGACGACAACATTGAAATATAGACATAAAGCCATTAAATCGTCCCAAGCATATAATCACTGTGAAACGCTAGTGGTTACAGTTTTTACAATGTATCCACACGAAACAGGGAGTGAAATTTATCAAATAATAACAATTGTCCATCCTCAACAGCACAAATCCTCACTGTTTCAACAAAAAACAAACTTACAACACATGCATCCTTATTATTCTGGAATCATTTAACATAATGTAAGCCATTATGACATCAAATCAAAAGCAAAGGCAGATTCCCAGATCAACACAATAATGCGTGAACAAACTGCGCTCTAGCAAATTGACGCAAATCTATATCATATATACACAAGTGTATAAGCAGGAGTAAGGTCAATATTCCTCGTAAAAATTGATCTCGTTGCCCAGGTTGTTGCTTCCGATTATTCTATCAAAAACTACTGTTTCTCTCCCTCCACCACTAAATGGGTGCTCATATGAGCTTTCCGCAATTTGTAGAGCAGAAAAGGCTTCTGCAGCTATAAAGCCAGGTGAGGGTTCTGCTCCTTGTCCTGATTCTTCAAAAAATGGCAGTTGGAGATTACTTCCGTGTACTCCAGATGGCAATGGATAACCAATCCCACAGTTATCCCATTTGAATCCAGATCCATAAGCATCACATACCCATCCTAACCCTTCGAATGTAGACCTTTTGAACCCCTGATAATCCACAAAAAAGCCAATGCTTTTAGAACCATCCATATAATCATATCTTTTACTTCTGTTTTGGGTCAACTGTGCAGTATCATCTGAGTCTTCACCTCCAAGGACATGCAAAGCGACTGATTCAGCAATGGCCGCACCTTCCTCATCAAGCCGCTGCTGTTCTTCTTTCTTCTTTTGTTTCTTCTTCTCTAGCTCAAATCTTATGGCTGCAGAATTTGCAAGAGCTTTCTCAAGGCGCCTCTTTTTCTTCTCTGCCTGCTTGAGACGGTCCATTTCATCTTTTGCTTTCTTTTTCTTCTCTTTCCTTGAAATAGAAGGTGGGGCTTGACTACATCCAAATTTCTCCATGAACTCCAATCTCAGTAACTGACCTGAGCTTATATACGTCAAAAGAAGCTATAAATCCCAATCTCTATAATCCTATAAAAGAAACTATACTAAGGCAACACACACTTCCTCAAGACCATGCCCTATCAATTTAAACCTACCTCACCCACAAGTTTATAAAGAAAGTCAAAATGCCAAAAAACACTCGGAATACGTTAACAGTGGCTACACCCATTCAGGTCTGAAAGAGTATCTCATCTTGCGGACAATGCAATCCCAAACTGATACAACAGGAGAGAGAAGGAGAGAGAAATGATAAGCGACGATAGATGCATCTACTGTCGCTTTCTTCCCCAGCTTTTCAAATCCCAAAACACTATCCATAATCATTAAACTATGAGAGAAAGATCCAAGAGTAGGTGTTCTGGCAACACGGATGAGATTGCTTGATCAGACAGCTCATATGGCCCGTGAACTGCAGTAGAAAAAAGGAACCCATTCGGTTAAATATTTGTATTTAAGCTGTTACAGAAACTAAACAACCTGGCAGTGAAAGATTCATAATGGTGAAAGATGTTCCAAAACAAGCAAGTGTTTTGGCTAGGAAAGAGTCCAGCACAATGTAGGTAAAGCTTTAGGAGGCATGCTCAATATTTTAGCTACATTTTTAAGTTTTTAAGCACAAAATAAGACTAAAGTTTCAATGTCAAACAAATAAATACAGAAAGCAAGATATATAACACTTAGCATCCACTCAAGCCAACATTAATCAAAATAAGAGTAAAATTAATTATTTCATCCTTGGGTGATACTAATTTGATTTAGTAAGCATCATTTTACCTTTTTCATCAAAATAGAATTAGTAAAGTTAATACTTGATCACTACTACATAGTCGTAGTAAAAATACCATTGATGGTATGAATTCTTACAAACCACTTGGTGATGAAACATATTTCCATTCCATCATTTCTTAAATTGTAATACCTAATAAATTGGAACATGGCACACAAGTAGTTTGTTGGTTCATTACAACTAAAAAATATGCAACACTTTCCAACAACTGACACAATAATTGTATAGCCTCAAAAGAGCAAACAGAATGCACTAGGATCTGAAAAACATGGGGGGTAGTTGAAGAGTCCATTTATATGCATTCTTACTCCCACATGCATAGAGGGGATTCATACCATTGATCTCTATGTCAAACTAGAGCAACCTTACCATTGTTTCAAGGCACTAACACAATGAAGCAACATCACAATTGTATATCATTATGTGGGTCAGCTTAAATGCTGCTAAGACACTAACTAATAAATCCTTATGGCTGGTTGTCAACTCGCTTGAATCATTGTCAATTCTTGATCAGAAGACAATGACAGATCAAAAACAAAAATAGTCAGGAGTTGGGTCATACGCAGGATAATCTCCATTTAGCAACCCATAGAAATTCCCCTAGATTTATAATTGCTTGGTCAAAGATGAAAGAAAGCAATTTTAACAGCAGGATGAGGCCCAAGTACCTCAGGCAAACATGGTTGTAAACAATTTATTTTTCTCTTGGTGTTAATTTTCATATTATGAATTGAGTTAGTATATACATATTACAAAGTGCATGTGATTAAAATTTCATTGCAAGCTAATATTATTACCACTCAAAAGAAAATTATGACCCTTTCAGTTAAAGCTCCAAGCTTTAGTAAATTTCAATAAATGCTTTAGTCAACCGTAAAAACTCCAAAAAACTGTGAAACCAAGTATGTTATAGGGGGGGTTAAAATTAGTGACTCTGCTCTCAATGTAGCTCACCTCATCCCAATAGGCCCCCTCAACGTGCTCCCAAGTTTTTATTTTCAACCACTCTTGAATTAATTACCTTTTTTTGTGTTGCTGTGACTGTTTACTTTTGCAAATGCATAACTAATTACAACAATTTGACATTTGAACATTACAATTTACTTGATGTCTGTGGTTCAGCGTGGGATGCAGCTTTTTTATTGGCAGTCTGTCTGATCCTCTCGAGTCTCACTCTCAACCAGCACAGCGAAGACCAAGTTCAAAATACCCTAATTTTCTTTTTTTTCTAAAAAATAACACATGACCTTCAGATGATGCCCATGGGGTTCAAGCCCTTGACCTCCAGTACAGCCACAAGGGGCTATTACACTGACCAAATTAGCTAAATGGTTATATAATTAATTATTTAATATTATCATTCATTGGATCTGTAACTTTTGTAATTTATATATTTTTACTCAATTGTATTTTATAATTCATCTCAAGATAGTAGAATAGCACCTCACTTCTTGCCTTTCAATTAGGACTTTTTGAAGGCTTGTTGAGTTTGCATCACCTTTCGCCTTGATAATTTTGGATAGTGTATTGAGATTTTAGCTTTCAACAAGGAAAAGCTGTCTACAAGTGGCTATAGCTTGTAGTTCACATTTTAGACCCAATTTTCATGTAATTTTAATATTACAATTGAATCTCTAAACATTCTAAGGCTGTGTTTGGTTCATGTTCTGCCACCCAAATTATGACATGAATCATTTTATAACTAAAATCCAAACCAAACGAGAAAACAAAATCAGCTTAACTATAGAAGCTGACATAGCTTTTGTTATACAAATTTGACAGAAGCCACTTAAGTGAGTTTCCGGTCAAAAGTCAAATTTTGTGAAAACGCCATGAGCCAAAATCTAAATCAACACAATTTAAGGAGAAAATAGATAGAACCTTTGGAACCCACTTTAAGTGCTTTCAAAAACCTCATGTAAAAGTAACATGTTACTCAAGTAGAGTGAAGGAGGACTAAATTTCTTTCACATACAAAGGGAAAATTTTGCTAGCAAAGAATAAAAAGTTACAGGATGTGTAAATAACAAAAACATCATCTAAAAGTATGATAGTTATACCAACAACATGTTTAACAAAGGTATACAAGTAATGTACCAAAATGTTTATGGAACCCTATCACAATATCATTTATTGTCATCAAGGGCAGACATGAGAAACAAAAGGATCAAATCCCTGAGATACACTACCAAACTGCTATCTTGAAAAAAGCCTTGAGAACGAATAATACCCATCCACCTCCTCCTCAACTGAGATGTTGCCCTCTAAATAAGACATACCACTATGCCATAATTGCTTCCAAATTTACCTCTTTCTACAATTAAAAAAAAAACTCATAGAATCGCAAGCTTTTTGTTACATCCAACGACTCAACGTTCGACGCTCATTTATCCACTCCCAATCAAACAAATACGGTTCTTACAAGCACTACCAGTTCCGTCACTATAGAACTTCTATAATGCAGTAGACACACTGATAGGCTAATCTTACCAAAGGGAAAATGCCCCCACAAAAGAAGCAGACTAAAGTAAATTACAAATAATCCATGAAAACCTCCAACCAAAGAAAGAATAACTGATCACTCTCCACCCCAAAAAACCTCCATAATCACAGATCACGACAGATCACACCCTAGACGACTCATCACCCCCTTCCCCCTCCGAATCAAGATCAATTAACGTCAATCACAACCGTAGTCCCAACCCGAAACCGATCGCACGAAATCCACAGTCAAACCCCGTTCGCAAATCGTAAGGTCCCAACCGAAACAACAGATCGAAGGATTCCGGAATTGAAGCGGATCATGGTCGCATACCTTGAGGATAACACCGAAGTAGGTATATCAGGAGGTGCTCGATCTCGTTCCTGGTGGTGGGCGGTGGAGAGGCCGAGGTCGAATCCGGGGTCTGGGTTTGGTTTTCTGACGGTGGCGAAGTTTTGGATCTGTGAGCGGAAAGGAATGGGTGCCGTGGAGTGATGTGCTGTGGTTGCTGTGTCTGTAGGCGACAGGGGCATTGTTTTTATTAAATTTGGGGGAAATGGGCGTAGCCATTAGGCCGATTCGTCAAGGCACGCAAAGGCCATTGCCGTCATTTTCTATCCACGGACTTGTGGTTTTTTTTTCCCACTAACGAATGGATGGATGGAATTTGAGTCCGAGTTGTTAGATTGTTGTCATTGTTAACGTATTTGAATGAAAGAAAACTTACAAGTCTTCGTCAGTGTGTGGTGGGATTCCTGGTAACTGTACCTTTGTGTTACACTCGTGGCGGAAGATATACAAACCATCAGATATATATAAATGGGATTCGTAGTGGTTTTATGTATATATGTACATCTGTAGCGGAAGATGTATATCACCATCGTACTCTTCATACTTATGGATAGGAGAAAATAAAATTGGATGAGTCTGGGATTCCTACTGAATTCTGATGGTTGACAGCTAATCATCATATTATTTTTTCTGGCACATTTTTATCTTGCTACGCACATGAGCTTTATTCATTTCCACATCTATTCCCAATAGTTTTTAGATTTCGTCAATTGGATTGGAAGAAGTTCAGCTGCTTTGTGCTATCAAGTCCAAAAACCGGGAAAGAATTGTTGAAACATCAAATCAAACAACCAATCTTGGAATTGCCCGCGCAACAAAAACTCACATGGTAAGAAGACTCACTATTGTACAGATCTCACCTGAATCACTCATGTTAAAAAGAAAAGAAAACAACACTAGAAAGAAGAAAAGAATCTAACAGTTTGAATCTGAGAAGTCATCTTTCTTCTTCCAAAGATCATTCCTAATGGTGGTTGTGATGGTGTGGCAAGGCCCAGGAGATTGCAGAAGCAATGGATTGGATTGCCGTGGCTGCTATCCTGGTCTTGATCTGGCCTCTCTTTGGTATCAACCTCCTCTCTTCGATCCTCCCATGGCTGCTCAGAGCTGTCACCACCGTCGGATCCAGATTGTTGCTCATGGTGATGAACGACGACGGCTGCTGGTAAACTACTTGCCCACTACTGTTTTGCTCTGGTTGTCGCTTCTTCTCTTCCATCTGGAATATATGATGATGATGGTGTACGTGCTACGGGCTGGGATGGACGGCTCGTGACCTGTATTTATAGGTGTAGGGTCAGAAAACAGCGGAAGAAGAGCTGATGGCTTCTGGAGCAGGTAACGGGGACAACTCTAAGCTGTGAAAAGATTCGGATTGGCACAAAGAGATTGACCTCCGAATTCACCAGACGTTTCTGGAATTCTGGTATTCCTGTAGTGTTCTGTCCCAGTGAATCTCTCGTCGTTTTGCTCTGCATGCATGCTTTTCTGCGCATGGTTTTTTTTCCAGAAATTAAGCACGTGTAGGACAAGAAGGTCTTTCGGTCTGTTCTCAACGAAAAGGTATTTGATTATATCAGAGTTTGCTTCTTCTTTTTTGACAAACGGTAGTGGGACAATTCTCTTTGATATTTTTTTCTCGTAAGATATGAATCAGAGAAGTGTATGTTTCACTCTCCTAGCCAACGTTGATTACATCATTTTGCTAGGTTATGAGGGGTGTTGAATCAGATCCATGACGTTGTCTGTCCTTTTTATGGAAATATGGATTTGACGGAGGAGACCCAAATACCCAATAATTGATTTGACCTATACCAGAATCAGTCGATCAGTGGGTTTAAACAACGGGAGCATTGTCAAACCCAGGACGTTTTGAGTGCTTGGGGCACTCTTCCATCTCGCCGCTACGGGTTCAAATGTCCGTCACTTGCCAATCTCTCATAAATTTTTCTAGGATGCGTTTCCTAGGGGTAAGAACCTACGCTTGCAGTCAGATTAGTGGTACTGTCCATCCACTGTGCTACGCATTTCAATCAAGGTTTGTGGATTATTGGGTCAAGAGCATAGGTCTCCAGGATTCAAAGGAGTTACGTTTGTCAGCTTCTCCAGAGGTCAGTCGTCAAGAATAATCTGTGGGTAACGCAGATGCAGTTATGTGAGTTTGAACATTAGTTTTTATTGGATGATTGGGTGTTTCATGCTATTTGTTGATCAGAAAAAGTTTATCTGTGGGCGGAAGGAGAGCGAAGAGTTGAGCTTCTAGTAGGTCTATCTGGTGTGGCAAGATTCCAGTTGGGCTCTTGGAAGTTGTAACTTGTAAGGCAGCAAATTTTAATAGGAGATGGGCAAGCAGAAAGTAGAAGGCAGCCCACGCTACATGTCCGTTAATAATCCATTGAAGAATGGGGGCTCACCGCTGACATGGGTTCCAGCAACGTGTTTGAGAGATTTGCACTCGAAGGAATTCTTCCAAGTATCATGTCTTTGTCCACCTTGTAGCCACATGTATTAGGTGATTAGGGTTGAGTATAAACTGATATATATATATATATATATATATATAACTAAATAAATATATATATATATAACTAAATATATATACAAGGAAAGGTTCAGATGAGGACATGTCCTTTTTTTAACATTTTAAGGACAACACCAAAAAACACATATTAAGGATTCAAATTCAAAATCCATTCCATAGATCTTGATGCACTTCATTTAGATTAGATATAAACAAAAATTCATGTCATTTCAAAAAAATTTGTTTATAGATCTTGTAAAT
>JAMKQA010012356.1:0-24075 GCA_024699735.1 Posidonia australis
TCCCAAACAAAGTCCTTTCTCTGTGAAGGCAGCCTACAGTATTTTTAATGATGGGGGTCTTCGTAATGCTTTTTACAATTGCATTTGGGCTAGTTATAATCCATTAAAAATAAAGCTCTTTTCATGGTTAGTGATTAAGAATAAAAAATTGACAAAAGATAATCTATTGAAGAGAGCATGGACTGGGTCTCCATTATGCACATTTTGCTCAGTATATAGTGAAAATAACAATCACTTGTTCTTAAATTGTTCATTTGCAAGGGAGATTTGGGACTTTTTTCTGGCTTCAGATCTTTACCCTGGTCATTTTTGTGTAGCTGATTTATTTTTATCTGCCCCTCATCTCAAATTTTATTTACCTTATTCTGGGTGGACTTTGTTGCTTCAAATCATTCTCTGGTTGATTTGGAAAGAAAGGAATAATAGGATTTTTCGAAATTCATTTAAATCTTGCTCTTCCATCATTTATGAGATTATTTCTCTGATGAATTTCTGGGTAGATAATCTTGTTTCAGGATTTGAGAAGGAAGATATGATGCAATTTGTCTCTACCATGGCAATTCAGCCAATGGAATCCTCCAACCCCCCTTCTATCCCCTCCTCTTCAAGAATTCCTTCAGGAGTTGATTCTTTGAACCCCATGGAGAATCCGGAAGAGTGACTTTGCCCTCTGATGAAGTTTAAGACTTTTTTCCTGAGTTCCTTTTATTTTCTTCCACCATTGGTGAAAATTTTGATACATTATTTAGCCTGTTAGCCTACGGACATGTAATATTTACTACTGGACTATGTTTCTTACCTGGCATTTAAGCTGATGAAATACTAAATATCTAAACCGTTAACAAAAAAAAAAAAACAATAGACACGTATAAAATTTACTCTAAAAGATGTAGAAGAATATGACATGTAATAGCAGAAGAAGAAGAATAAGAAGGAAGATAATTAAAATCACAATAGCTATTAGTTTTTGCTTCTTTCTTTTCTCTTTTTCAACTTCTCTATGTGCTCCTTTTTTTCTAGGTTTTTTTTCCTCTATTGTGTTTTTCTTTTGGAAGGAGAAACAAACAAAGAAAAATGGGCGGCGGAAGAGAAAAGAGGGGGACATGAGTTTTTCATTTTTTTTCCTCAATAGCAAATAAATTAAAAAAAAAAAAAACTAAATGTTGTTTGGCCAAAATCATAAACCGAATTGTACCTATCGATTTTACAAACTTTCAAAATGAACCGAACCGCGTATGTTATTGGAATCAAACTAAACCAAATCGTTCAAAAGTTGATTGGTTTAGTTCTCGATTCTCAACCTAAAAATTCTCATGTTTGGATTTAACAACATAAAATGTCAATTTACTTCAAAAGCATTTGTGACTTTTTACATATGTGACGAGAGAAGAGTGATTCTAGGATTTTACTTCTTACAATTACTTGAGTAACTTTTCTTAGTGAAACAATGAAAGGCTTAAATTAAAAGTTTTGTTATCTAAAGGTTTTTATTAATTGAGTAAGTATATGTATATATTTGCATCGTCTCAGTTTGTTTCGGTTGAATCACATCCTGAACCAAGAATTGAACCGTTCCAATTGATTTTAAAAGTTAAAAATTGAATCACAAAGCACTTACAAACAAACTGAACCATAAGAATTGGTTCAATTTGATTTGATTCATTGGTTCTAATCGAACGACGTGCACCCTGACTAATAGATCATGCTTTTTTTTCTAACCCACGTCCCTAAATTTTGACAAAGAAGGAATAAAATTTGTTTGCTTTCCATGAATTGTAGTTTAAATTTTAGTAGTACCCCTCTAACCCCACATTTTTGAAAAGCAAAATCATTTATAAAAAAAAAGTGAGAAGAGAAGAGAAAATGGTTAATGCTCTTAAAATCATCTAAGCCTCTAACACAATTTTTTTTAAAAATTAAAAAACCATTTAAAAAAAGGTAGGGAAAGTTTTTTTGGAAAGAGAAAAACCTTAAAAAATTATAAAAAGAGAAAAGAGGGTGACATGGGTTAGAAAGTTGAGAGGAATAATGAAATTTACTTTTGAATTTTAAAAAGAAGAGAGAAAGTTTGAATAACAAATCAATATGTCCCAAGTAAATATATTTCTTTGCGAAGTTATGTTTGTTTTCTTTTTTTTTGGGCCTTACTAAAATTTAAACTAAAAAAGTCAATAAATTAAACAAAAATGAATTTTAATAAAGTAATAATTGTAGGAAAATTATATGGTATTCGTGATGATGTCTCACAAAATTGTAATTACTTATTGGTCGTTACAATTGTTTATTTATATCTATAAATTTCACCATCTTTATACTTAAATAAATTATCAAGATTAAAAGTGTTTCGACATCTACTAAATTCTTTGATTCTAAAGTGGTACCATAGACTAATTGCAAGACATTACTAAATTTAAACTAAAGAAAATCAATTGGAAGGTTGCTCCCATGCATGACGTCGGAATTCCCTCTCATCCAACAATTACCTCTCCTATTTCCGGCAACCAACTCATCTCCTCCCATCCACCACCTCCTAACGGCCCCATCTCCTTCACTGCATTTAACCTCCATATATACCATCCAAAACAAACCTCCCTCTTTCTAATTTCTTCACCACACACAGAGTTTTTGAAACAAAGAACAGGAAGAGGAGATGGCCATGGCTTCCTCCACCCATCTATGTGTGCTGCTCTCTCTCTCTTGTATTTTCTTTTCCATCTCGCTGGTGTTGGCTACTCACCAGAGCATCACGACTCCGGTCATCCTAGAAACCTGCGGGAAGACCTCCTACAAGGATGAGTGCGTTCAGTTATTCTCCACTTCGCAGAAGGCAGCCACGGCCGATCTCAAAGGTCTCGCCGCCGTCGCCCTTGAAGTGACCGAGAAGAAGGCCAGCAGGATGGCCAGCCACATCAGCAACCTGCTTGATGGGTATGAAAAGATTTTTCGCCTATCTACAATATTCTAACTTCTTTTTTCTACAACTTATCATTACCTCTATTTAAAAGTACAAATCATATGCTATACGTACCAACTTGGAAACTATAATCTTACGTATCTTCGATGCACAGAGCCCACCCTCCAACCCTACAACAGTGCATCAGCGACTGCGAGGAGAACTACGAGGACGTCCTCGACCAGCTGAACGACGCCATCGGCGAGCTCGACAAGATCACCCCGGGACAGCCGAGCGACCCGGAGGACGACGTGACGCTGTGGCTGGCCGCCGCCTTGTCCGACATCGAGACGTGCGAGAAAGGCTGCAACATGCAGACCGCCGAGAAGAACGTCCTCACGGCGAGGAACGCAGAGATAACCAAGCTGTGCGACATTACGTTGTCTGTTCTCGAACAACTCGTCACTCATTGAGATGCTACACTCTGCGATGTATCGTTGCTTTGATTTGCTTTAGCACATTGATGATCTGCCTTTAGTACGTGTAATATGCTTGCTTTCTTATCTATATCTATATTTTAATTGTATTATCTTTCATTGCTTTCTTTAGTTTTCCTGTCGTTGTCGCATCTACACGTAAGAGTCATATATATATATATATATATATATTACTATATAATTCGACGGATGTTGAATGGAAGGGTTAAGATAAGATTATGTACTTGATTATATACCACATGACTAAGGTTACCTTCTTATTTACAATTTCGTAGAATATTATGAAACGTACGTCCTAGACACACCAATGATAATTTACATGTATGAGCTTACGACAACAATACTCCTTAGGCAAACCAACTACCATGGTGCAGTTGACCAGGAGGAGTGGAACTTCTACCTTACTCAAGTTCGAATCTCACAGACCGCAAGGAGAAAATATATACATATCGATATCAAAAAAAAAAAAAATACTCCTTAGACAAGCTTTGTTGCTGCCTGTGGCACATATTCGTCAAGAAATATTAATTAGAAAGAGCAGATTTATATGACAAGCCTAGCATTCTGATTAGTTTGTTAGGTTTTGGAGACATAGTTTAAAAGTCTTATCACTCTCCATATTACATGTTCCCAAAATTTTCCTCAAATTTTTAGTAAATTTCGATCATCAAATTAAAATGCTTCAATACACACTAAAAAGATTCTAAAAAAAAAAAATGAAAATAAAGTAGGTTATAGACCATGAATTTTAAATATTAATATAATTTAATTGAATTCAATATTAATAGGGGTGCTGCAATCAATAACTTTCACAACCCTATTTTTCTATATTCGGCATCCATACGGCAGACAAAAAGCTATATGACTACTTCTAAAGCCGTCAACTTTAGAGATGATTTTCTCAAAAAATCAATATTGAATATGAATTGGTAAAAGACAAAATATTATCTAGGAAGTTGACGATCTCTAATTTACCCGTTGCTTGGTCGCAAATGTAGGAAATAGAAAGGGTTCAGTTCTTGCTTCCATAGTTCCATAGGGTCAACTTGACATTGTTGTCACTTATAGATTAATTTTGGAATTATGAGAATTGCTTGTTAATAGGAATAGGATCCTTCTATAAAGGTGACAAAGAGAACATCGTAGAACAATCATATAAGACACAAAATTTATGTGATTTGGGAAGATGACTACATCCATGGCCACACTAGGATTTTTCTTACTTTCTGAACATGACAAAAGTACAAGAGAGTGCCTACATAGTACAAAATCACTATGAACTCAGTGAAGTGATAATATCAAGGTATAGTCTTAATTAGACACCATATGTATAACGACGTTACGTCTAAGATTCATTAGTCTAAATAAATTAAACATAAATAAATGCTCGATTTATAAAATAATTAAAGGCTAATTAAATTATCTAACTACCAAAACCTATATTGAACGACTAGGTAACTCCAATTATATGCGTATTAGTGCTAAAGACCATTACTCATCTACACCTGCAACTAAAAACTACATAAAGAATACGTGAATGATAAAAAAAAGGTACCTAGTACACATCTCACAAAAAACCACATAAAACTCGAGTAAAACCTTTGATTAGAATCAAATAGGATTTAAAATACTTTCCAAAACTAATTTATTTTCTTTGAAAAACATGAATGGCACCAAAACCACTAATACCACAAAACTTGGGTCTCACTAGCCAGAACTTGCAAAAAAATGTGACGCCACATAGGCAAAAAAACACCAAGCCACACAAGTGCACCAAAAACACCTTGAGTTGTGTTGCTCGATGCTAAGCAATTAACTTTGACCACAAGCAGCCACTTAGGTGTACTTCACTGTTATGGACAAGCCACCTTGTAAAGAACAAGTTCGTCATGATGTCTTTCCACTTGAAGGATCCTCCAAAGGCTAACTATACACTAGGAAAGCTATTCTCCCTCGGAACATCACCAGAAACAGGGCACATACTCTACCCGTACTAGCTAAACACCCCCAAGGTATGCCCTCTTGGCGTCCTCACCACTGTGCTCAGAATAATTGGAGTGTCATATCTCTAGGTACGGACGACACCCTGAGTCTTAAGAATTGGAGTGACCGGAGTATCATATTGTGGATGGGTTTTTTTGGAGTTGATGGAGATTGTCGTCTCCACGTACGTCGACGTCCCTTGTTGTGATTACCACTTGTCGATTTATCTCTGTTGGTTGACAAGATACCATCAGGAGTTGTGGTTGTATTTGTTGTGTAGATTCTCGATTCACTGGGTTGGCGATAGGATGTTACTCAATGGCTTCCTCGTGCTATGTAACATACTTTTTCTCTTCAAAACAAATAATAAAAATAGATCTAGATTAGTCTAAGTGTAGCAAACAACGTCAAGAAAACCACGAATAACTTGGAAAAATAAAACTAATACTAGTTGAGGGATTGTCCCCGCATGCATATCTCATAGACGTATTTTCTAATGAATGCAATGAATATGAAAAAAATGATTAGAATGAGTACTTCTTTCACTCTCGTGCTTTTGGTGTGAAGTGGAGCAAACGGAGTCGGATGGAGCTCTAGAGGCACGTTTTAGCATTTGAAGGACTAGATCTCTAGTATCTGAGTCTCTATATTGATATTATGACAGAGTGGGGCTAAGGAATCTCTCAACGATCTCTCTCTCTCTCTCTCTCTCTCTCTCTCTCTCTCTCCTAAGGTTTCTCAGAGCTTCCTAAGGTTTCTCTTAGCCTCCGTAGGGTTTTGAATTTGCCTCATCTCAAACTCTTGACCTAGGGGTCTTTTTATAGAGTTTCGGGAGACTAGATCTTGCCAAAGGCGAGTGAAAGATAAATAGTCACGATTAAACTTGCTTAAAATAGCAAAAAATACAGATGTGTGCTCGTCGCCTAAGAGATTGGTGACAAAAATTTTGCGTCGCCTCATGGAGTGGTGACGAGACTGGAGATTCTATATTTTGCTTGACGTGGTGAATTAATACCTATAGGGCAATAATATTTTTCACGTCATATAGTTGCCAATTATATAGGTGTCAAGCAACTAAAAAGGTAAAATTTTAAAAATTTAGATCCCGAAATATCTAGCATGTATCTAGAAATAGATCAAGACCAAATCCACCCAAATTTATGATTTTCGTAACTGAGATAAATTAAAAGATATTTTCAGAAATCGAATCAATACTTACATATTATGTAAATTTGATTTATATCATATCTTCTCAAAAAAAAAATCAAGGAAATTAAGATGTGAGGATCTATAATTTAGTCATGATTAATAATCACTTGGGATCTTTTTAGTTCATATCTTTATGTTTAGATATTATGTGAATTAAATGTGTTAAAAGATTAAAAATATAATAACCAACATAAAATCTCGATTTATTCCATAAAAAATAAAGATAAATGGCCTTACTTTTGTGTCATCCATATTTCTAAATTTTCCTAAATTAATTGATTTTTAAAAAGATTTATATGATATGCATATATATTTAAGTGTTTTGAAAATTGTAGAAATTATAATAATTATGAGAAAAACATGATAATATTTTATAAATATCTCATATATTATGTTAAAACTCGGGATGACAAGTTACATTGAGAAAGATATCCAGAATGGTCCTCGCTTATATTTGTGGCGTCGTGACTTGCTAGTCATCTTCTAGATAGGCCATGGGACTTATCGCCTCTTAGATTGGCAAGTAGGTCCATCGCCAGTAAATTGGGCAACAACTTGGTCTTTTGCAGTTTATCCCCTGTCTTTTATTTTAATCCAAAGAGACATGTTAAAACTCTAGAAAAACTTTAGAAATTCCATAAAATCATAAATATCTTCTTTAAGATTAAAATATTCAAATCTATCACCAATTTGTGTAAGGTGAGAGTCCCAACTCTGCTACAGCTGATACTTATACTAAAATTGTTCAAGGGGCTCGAACCTGCCACTAGTTCAAGTGTATTAGTTCTGCCACAGCTAATGACCCTAAATCAAGTAAAATCAAGAATGCCTTTAAAGAAATCATGGAAAAATTTGGAAAATATGTAAGAAATCCTTGGCCATGTGATTTGGACCCCTTCAAAGTTTCCTATCCTACTCAACTTTAAGAAATGCGAAAATGGGATATCTACAGATATCCCTCCTTGGAGTTGATCTTGGAAAAAGATTAGCTCCAAAGTAAGAACGATATCCTTCATTGAGCATTTCTTGAAATAGGAAGCTCGCTCACAAATAGTTTGCTACAAAGGACAAAAAAAGAAAAACACCTTTTGGTTTCCAGACATTTTCACATAGCCAAAAATGTCAGACCTACCTGATTTCGCGAAATTATCGCACAACTAGGTGGTGGAAGGGGTGAACATACTCAATTTCGTAACGTGGTTGCATAGTTGAGTGATTCAATTAAAATGTTGTCATATTGAAGGCTCAGTCATTGAGGGATCAAGCTAGTTTCAGAGCTATGTGTCACAGTTGATGTCAAGACCACGTCAACCATGTAGAGATCGCTTCAACAGGGTATAAATTAAGGGATGGTCGTGAGGAGATTACTTTATCGTTGACTGAAAAAATAAAAAGTGATAATTATGGCTTCTCATTTGAGAGATTACTTAGATTGGAATGTCTAAATGGATAGGTGGGTCTTGAATTGATTTAAGGAGGATCACATGTTCTAAGAGTTTCTAACATTCTTAAAGAACATTGCTCCATTCATGCTCCACTTCCGATGACATGAGAACTAATGCATAGATGTGTGATTCAAGCAAACGATGCAAATGTAAGGTCAACACATGATACAATGATTGGTCTATAAGGTAGGTTAGGCCGATAAGGTACAGTTGGTCCCAAACCATATAGACATATGCGTGGATGAGGATTTAGGGGTGATGTTGGTGTAGATGATGCTGTGTCCACTCACGTCAACATCTTTTGTTGTGATTGCCACCTGTCCTTTGCTTTCGTCGATTGACAAGACACCTTGTGGGAGTTATTGCGATGGATGTGATGGATGTGGGTTCTCAGTTCATTGGATCGACAGCCAGATGTCGTCCAACGGCTCTCTCGTGCTATGTAGTAACCTTTCCTTCAAAACAAACAAAATAAAAAAAGAAAATCTGAATTAGTTCTAGGTGTAGTAATCAATGTTAGAAAAAAAATAAACAACATGAACAAATAAATCTAATACTAACTAGGGATTGTTCCCGCATGCATATGCCATGGATTATATTATGTCATGCAATGGATTATATGAAATAAAAAGTGAAATAAATGGCAAACAATACTCCCTTCACCCTCGTACGCTATAGAGTAAATGGAGGAAGTGGAGGCTATGGATAGAGCTCCGGAGGTGCACAATGGCTCAGATTGAAAGAATCTCTATGGATCTAGGATTCTGACATGATTTTGGCAAGACTTCACTAAGAATTAATCTCTCTAGGCAACTTCTCTCTAAATTTGGAAATCCTCTTAGAACTCATGGTCTAGGGGTCTATTTATAGGCACAAAGACGTCAAATCTCATCAAAAACAAGTCAAGAAAATATCTAGATATTGAATTTGCTCAAAAATTCGAAAAATGGGATATTTAGGACTCGTCGCAGGTAGCACCGACAACATATCTAGATATGTCGCCATAGGGGTCAGCGACAGCCTAGAAAGTTTTATTTTCTGGTGTAGAAAAATAGACATAAACTGACATTTACAAACTAGTCATCTCTCCTTGTGGCAACAAGTTCTAAATATCTCCACATTTAAAATAAAAATCCAAAAGTGATTCAACAAATATTTAAGAACTGTAAACGACTAGTCTTGACCTTTTCAAGCTCTCTCAAAATTGCTTGAATATTCTAGAAATATTTAAATTCAAAATCAAATTTTAAATCTAAATTCAAAATCAAATTCAAAATCCCCTATAATTTTGACAATTATGTTAAATATATTTATAACAAATTCCAATCTCATAACCAAATAAACATTCGGAAATTAAACACATGTTGAAATTATCTCTTTAAATTATAGATAATTTTAGCATTTGAAAGATGATAATTAATATCATTTCTTGTTTTTAAACATAATAAAAATATATGATATTAAAATTAATGTCATCCATTCTTTTAGAATTTTCTAGAATTACTTGGCATTGATAAAGATTTATATGATATTTCATAAATAAATACTTAGAAAATCCTAGAAATTATGATAATCATGGGAAAAATCTTGATAACATTTATAATATCCCACATATTATATTAAAGTTCAAGATGACATGTTTTTACGAGAGGAAGACTTAGGATGTCAGGTGCCTGCTGGGATGGCACCAAAACCTAGTCGCCTATATGGTTGGTGACAAGAGATGTCGCCTCTTATTATGGTATCTAGATTAGTCACCACTATCGAAGGCATCATTTGGTCTTTTGCATTTTATCCCTTGTATTTGATGTTAAATCTAGAGAAGTTCATTAAAAGGGCAGAAAATGCTTAAAAATTTCATGAAATCATAAAAACATGTTCTTTAAGCTTAGGGTACTCAAATCTACCACTAATTTGAGTAAGATGAGAGCGTTAGCTCTGCCATAGCTAGCAACTCACCAAAACGTTCAAGGACCTCAAGCTTGCCACTAGCTTGAGCGGGTTAGCTCTTCCACAGCTGACAACCTTGAACTAAGTAAAATCAAGAATGTTTTTTAAGGAAAACATAGAATATTTGGAAGATAAAGCAGAAAATCCTCAATCCTGTGATCTAAGGCACCTCAAAGGTTCCTATCCAAGATGATTCTGGGAAATACGAAAATAGGATATCAACAAATGCCCCTTCTTGAAGGTGATCTTGGAACAAGATTGACTCCAAAGTAAGAACGATATCTCCATTGAGCATTTCCTAGAAAGGGGAGCTCACTCTCAAATGGTCCTCCACAGTTGAGCCATTAGTTAGAGGAAGAATAAAAGAGGGAACAAACTCGTTTTCGGAGCTATGTCACAGTCGAGTAGTTCATTTAACATTGCCGTCATATTGAAGGCTATGTCATGGAGAGGTATAGCCGGTTTTGGAGTTGTGCACAGCTAGATGTTGAGACCATGTCAACCATGTAGAGATGTCACTTCAACAAGGTAGAAACTAAGGATGGTCGTGGGGTGTAACCCTAGCGTCGACCAGGAGTGAAAAGGAGCTGATCGTGGGGCATGAACCCTAGCGTTGATTGAAAATAAAAAGGGATTGTGGCTTCTCGTCTGACAGCTTACTCAGATTAGAATAGCAAAAGGATAGGTGGGACTTAATTGAATCTAGGAGGATCACAGTTCTAAGGTCTTCTAACTCTCTTGAAGAATAATACTCCGTTAACGCCTTCACTTCCAATGCATGATTCCTAAATGCATGGATGCATGATTTAAGCAGACAGTAATGCAGATGCAAGGTCGACATACGATGCAATGAATGATTTGTATGGCAGGTTAGGCCGATAGGGTACGGGTGGTTCCTAGCCATACAGACATATATAAGATGCATGAATGCAATTTGTTGTGGTCAAGTGTTTTTCGTCCTCGAGCTTGACCAGTACTCTCGAGAAAGAACCGTCGTCCCACAACTTGACTTGGTAAGTAAAAGGACTCTATGAAAGAAAAGAACCTGGTGAGGGAGTAAACCCCTCCTTCACTTTAATGTGCATGGCGGGACTTGATGTAGCCTCGCGGTGGGACAGATGTGATGCACATGGTGGGTCTTGATGCAGGCTCATGATGAGACTTGATGTTCTAACACTTGGTGGTACCTGCACACTCAATAGCATGTTAGTAATCAAAGGGTATACCTTTCCCTTCCTTAGAAGAGTTAGCTAGGAAAGATACTGCAGTGCTATCTTTTACTCCCCCATACTTAAGACTAGGTGGAGGGAATTAGTCTTGACTTTAGCTAAGATGGAAAATCGGAGTCCAGTGGGCACCGATTGTGAGTCATCCATGGATGCTCTAAGATCATCGCAAGGCAATGTCTTTGTGGAGAAAAACGCACCCAAGCCGTGAGTGCACGCTTGGGTAAGATGCCTAACACTAGAACCTAGTGAGTCGATTATTGCATCACCAGCCAGACCAACTCCAATTTCCTTACTTACTAGGTTTTCACTTGTAGGTAACGTGGATGGCACCACTTATTACTTGTTTTTAGGTTTTTTTTTTTTCTGGTTTTTTGTTTTTTTATTTTTGGATTTTCTGATTTTTTTTTTTTGTTTTTTGAATTTTCTAATAAATTTTTTTGTTTTTTTGGATTTTTTTGAATTTTTTTTTCTAATTTTTGATTTTTTTACTGATGAGAGTTTGGTCACAACCTCCCTCTCACGCATTTAGCATCATAGCCTTGTATTATCCAAGGTAAGAGAGAGTGGTCCTTTCTATCATGCCCTGACCTTTTGAGGACTTGGGATTTCGCGCTAACCTTAATTGATTATAACCTCCCTTATTTACTTAGTCCTTGAGCTTCTAAGGGTTTTTTACCCCTTACCTATGGGTGGAAGAGTTGGGAGAGACTCGAGGTTTAGCAGACTCTCAGCATTGACTTAGGTTCTGGTGCTGCTTGTTGGTGTTTAATCCTAATGTGCATTTCTTTACCCCAGGGTTTTCTTTCTTTTTGCTCCAGACAGCTTCTTTGTCTTCCCCCTCTCTTTTTTCTCTTTTCTTTTATTGATTGGACAACTTCTTTGCTCTCATCTTTTCAGCTCTTTTTTCTTTTTCATTTCTCTTTTCCGATTTGGCAGGTGCCTACCTATCACTATTCACTAAGATTTATGCTATGGTAATACATTTGCCGAGCGTCAGTAGTTTTACACCCGTCTTGAGTATTCGATTAAAAGATATTGATCATTGAGGGATTGAATCACTCCTTTATTTTGAATGTTCTCCCCTCTGTCATGTGCTTTCAATGTAGGAGACAGCTTTCTTCTTTAACTGGTACTAGGTCTTGTGTCCTTTCTAGGCTTCAGCTTGTTGAGTAAGGGTGTACTTCTAGAGTACATGTAACTTCCATGGATTTGGAGAGATCTCCAAGTCATCCAACCCAATTGGATGGACCTTCCCTAGCTGTTACATCCTCTACTTAAGGAAAACTCTGGATAATATTTTGGCAGCTTTGCCTAATGTTCTAGGGTGCTAGGCGTGACCCACTCTCAACAATCATCTTTATTACTGTGTTTTATTACTATTTCGTCCTAGTCTAGCATGTAGAATAACAAAGATAAATAATGGAAAATGTTCAAAAAAGAAGGGAAATTAATATCTTATTTACAAGGTTTTTTTGCAAAAGAAATGACCTTGCCCCTAGTCAAGCTTAGTTGAACTACGCAACGCACTACCCTTTCCAGATGGAGGGCCTAACCTGTGGGGTGGTTACAGAAGCCTACCCTTGGCGTTGAAGCTTTAGGTACTGGTGGCACATCTTCGTGTTTCTCCTTCGGTTTGTGCCCGATTTTCGCCTTGTGAGGATCGCAGTTGGACTCCTCTTGGCTTACTTCTTCTAGTACTCGGGTTGAGGTGCTGATGACGCATCATCTAACTTTTCTTTTGGTTTGCGCCCAGTCTTTGCCTTGTCAAGGTCATAGTTGTCCGATTCCTCCTAACTTGGTTCTCCTATCATTAAATGTTGAGGTGTCAATGGTGCACTTTTTGATTTTTCTTTTGGCTTGCACCTCGTCTTTGCCTTGTCAGGGTCACGGTTGGGCTGATATTGACTTGGTTACTATAGCATGTCCTTAATGGCTTGATCTTGTGTAAGTAATGATTCCCTTTTCACTGCCACACAATCACTGATTTCTCCGCTGATTTCTCCCCAGCCAATGTACTCATGGATGCCCCTAGTGGGCCTGCTTTCTACTATTGGATCCGATGGCTTGGGCAGAGGCTTATCTCTAGCAAGGGTTGCTTGGGGATGGCGACAGAGTAAGTTGATCACAACCTCTAGGTAGTACCAGTCTGAATCAACGTATTCATCATAAGCATCCTCCCCTATCATGTCTTGAAACATTTGAGAGTCTGGTCCTTCTTCGTACCAGGGGTCAAAGTCGTACCAGTCCTCAAGAGGTTCTTTGTCGTATCGCTCTGATAGGGGTCTTTCTTCACCCAACTCTGGCGTGATGGGTTCCCATACTATCCTGAAGTCTACCTAGTGATTAGCTTTGATGATGATCAGCTCCCCTTGATGTTTGAATTTGAGAAGTTGACTTACAAGGGAGGTGACAATGCCAATTTTTGCCAACCAGGATATCCCTAGGATTAATGGTTTAGCTAGATCATGTTCCATTACTATAGAGATGGTGTTGCTGGTAAGGGGACCTATAGTGACGTCCAACTGAATTGTCCTGATCGCTTCTCATTAACTATTGTCATAAGCTATGCAGGGGCAGCGACACTAGGTAATCCCAGTTTCTTCAAGATCTAGTGACTTCAAGATGAAAAGGGAACAAATGCTTTTGCTGGCGCTAGTGTTGACGAATATCCTGTTAAGCCAACGGTCATTGACGTGCACGTTAATGATCATTGGGCGCAATTGCTCCTTAGGTACAAGCAATTCTACATCTTGGAAGATGATATTTTCCTCTTCAAACTTTGTAATAATCCTTCTGGTCAATTCGGGGTCGTCTTCTTCCTCATCTTGTTGGCCATCCTAGGGTTTGTCTACATCCTCCTTTGACCATATCCCCATCTCAAGCATAGTTGGTGGATCCTGCTCTTCTTCGTCGATGCTGAGCAGCCCTAGGTCCAGGTCTACTTGCATATGTTGGAGGAGTATCAATTTTGGTAAAGTAGTTAACGGGGCATCCTCGTCAACTCCTATGTCTTGAGGAGGCTCTGCTAGTGCATCGGGGTACCCTTCTTCCTTAGCTGTAGTTCTTGTCTAAAGCTTGACTGCACGTATTCAAAATCTACCAGCTCTGGGATTGTAAGCTTCTCTTCCTCAACCTCCACATGGGCTATTGGATTACTAGGCAGAGGGTTTTGGTGAATCTTGCGTTGTTCTCATTGAGGTGCCCTTAACCTTGTCTTGAGCTCGATTCACATGATTTCCTTTTGGTTATTTAGATCGTAGATTTTGTCCTTGACCATGAAACATTCCTCTAGTGCATGCTCATTCTTCTGATGGTATGGGCAATACTTGAAGAGATCAGCACTAGGAGCATTTGGGGTAGGCGTCAGAGGCTATATGTCTCCACTCTCTACTAGTATTCTGAAGACATCAAAGAGTGGCTCTGGAAGCGACAAGTAGTTCTGCCTCTTAGGCCTATGATAGTGTTGTGGTGGAGGAACAATGTTGTAGCTCTTTTGCCTCTGTGGTTGTCCCTATTGGGCGTACACTTGGTAGTCTAGAGGCTGCTGGTATTGATACCGAGGCTGCTGTGGTTGTGTTAGTTGCCCCTGGTTCGGCTACTGATATGGTGTTGGTAGCCTCTAGCATTGGACCAATTGTCTTTGGTATTGCATTGGTTGACCTTGGCACTAGACTAGCTGATTCTGATTCTACACAGTGACTTGAGCCATACCACTTGTGGTGCCTTCATGTGTGTAGCCTAGGATCTTCTTCTTGACCTTTCCATCGTACTCCAAGAATGATAGATCCTCTTTGTTGTGAAGGACCCTTGTAGCCCTATCGTACAACTGAGAGTACGTTTGGAAATTGCCCATTAGTAATCCCACTCTTAATGCTCTAGTGGTGTTCTGAGCTATGATTTTGACTACATGGCTTTCTGGGATGTAGCATTCAAATCTAGCAACCATGTCCCTCCACCTATTGATGAAGGTGATGAAGTCCTCCTCAGGTTTCATCGTTTCGACAAGGAGGTCCGTAATCGTGGGATTGTATTGGATGCGATGAGCATATTGCTGTAGGAACTTGTCTAGCACAAACTTAAAGTTACTGAGTTCATAGGCGGTAAGCGTGTTGAACCACCTCAATGCTTCTCCTTCCAGACTCTTAAAGAAGAGGTATATTGTCAACCCTTTGTCATATTGATAGGGCAAGGCATCCATGGTGAATGTAGCTAGATGGTTTTTGTAGATCACCTGTCCCATCATACTTGTACATTTTGGGCATTTTGAAACCCAATGTCAAGGTGAAATGTGGGAACTTGGAAGAGTCAAAGCCAACCAGTGTTTTTGAAGTGACCCTAGCTTCTATGAGTGCTTTTGATATCATTCTCTTGATGTCCAAACTCGGAGTAGTCATTTATCCCTGGCCTTGGTACCCTTGAGGTTGATGGAACTGTTGTGGCTGAGGAGTACCAGATTGAAGCTGGAAGGAGGATTAATGGATCATTGTGTAGGACGAGGTTCCTCCTAGGTAATGATGTGAAGGGTAGCATAACGGGGTCCATGTAGTTTGTTGAACAGAGGGTTGGACTGGGGTTGCAGGATATTGCATGGGCAAGGGTGAGGTTGCCCCTAGGTAAGGATGTGAAGAGTGACTTGATAGCGGTAGTGCAACCTGTGGGACCGAGGGGTAGACCAGAGTAGTAGAATACTGAGCGGGAGATTGTATTGTTAGGCCTTGTGTTGGGAAATTTATTGTTGGACTCGGTAGTGTAGTGTGTGTATTTCCCATAAACGGTGTGGCTATTGGGCCCTGGTAGGAGTTTAGGGGGGAGGATCCATAGGCATTTGGAATTTGTGGGCTAGAGAGGTTAGAATGGGGCCATGGACTGATGGGTTTGGCTAATTGCCCCTTGAGGTAATGAGTGTGCAATGGTTGAAAAAGGGGTTCTCCATGACTAGGCATAACTCATCCCTCCTCCTTTTAGGTCATATAAGTGGCCTTCGTATGAGATTGGAGTGTTAAAGAAAGACCCACGTTGGCTTGTAGAACTGCTTCCTTGACCTATAGATGTTAAGGTGGTTGGTGTGTAGAGAGGATTCATGTGAGAATGGTATGCCTTTGTCAGGTCTAACTGACTCCCTTGATGGTTTGTTACAAACAACTCAAAAAAAGAAAAGATACAGACAGTTTATGACACTAAACTGCACTCTACTACAAGTGTCTAGGAATGTAAAAGAAAATACAGACTCGAATGTAACGAACACAAGGAAAATGTTTACAACTCTGTTTAACTGATAAACAAAAGACCCAAGATTGTATCTGTAGCCCTGTAACTTGTAAGCATGCAAGCACAACCAAACCACCCTGCAAACAAGGCACCCAAATCGTTTCTACCTGACGTCGCCTATGATGGAGGAAGTCACCGGTCACTTAGGTAGCATGTGACCCGGGCTGGTCCAGCAATTGAGATCTGTCTTGGACAAACCAGACGGTAAAACAAGGCTATATAATCAATCATGTTATCAAACAGAGCGTAGATTTTACTTGTTAAGATTGTTAATTAATTGATTTGTTAACCTACGTTCCCTCATGCTGTTTGGATTCCTATAGCAAGGGTGAGACTTTTGGTATGGGTTCTAGGATCACACAATGGGATGTTGGCTTTGGGTACCACTCTTTGACCTTCGTTAGGATCCACCAAGAAGGCCTAGACTGTGGATTTGTCTCTTTAAAAAGGAGCCCGCAACCCAGGTTTCTATCCTTAAGGGTCGGTCCTAGCAAACCACAAAGTAATAAATAAACACAAAATAAAAAAGTGTCAAATATCTACTAGGATTTATTACAGACTCAGGCAGAAAGATGGAGTCTGAAATATGCCCTTAGGGCACCTTAAGTTTTCTGGTCTAGTAATCCCAACCAAACACAAGCATGGGTGAGCGGCAAACACTTGCCCGGTTCACTCGACTTGGCTATTTAGACTAGAAGGAGACTCTTAAGGAACTTTAACTTTACTGTCACACGATTAGTTTTCACCCTATTAGTGGACAGAAAACAATCCTAAGAAACCGTTAAAAAACTAAAAAGAGATGAGTGGACAGGATTTTTTTTCAAATTTTGAATTTCAAATTACAGATTTTGAATTTCTAATTTCTAATTTCAAATTTTGAATTTCAAAATTGAATTTTGAATTTTGAATTTGAATTTCAAATTCTTAATTTTTTTTTCGATTACTGTAGACCAAAAAAATGGCACAAACTACTAAAAACAGATGATCTACAGTGAAAACACCCTAATCTGCGACGTCATTGGTGACTATGGTGCCTATCTATGTCGCCTACTGCATCGTCGACAAGACACGATGCCACTCAGATAGGCGACTGAAGTGACAGGACCCCTAATTACTAAAAAAATGGAATAAAAGGTCTGGTCGTCGTGAAATCCTAAGCGTGCGATTTTCCAGACCTAAAACAACAGCTAAATCTAAAAATAAATGAAAATAAAAGGAAGGGTGGGATACTTACGTAGCACGGGGGTTGGCTTAAACCAGTCCCACTGTGATCGCCAAAGAATCTGTGGATGAGGATTTAGGGGTGATATTGGTGTAGATGATGCCGTGTCCACTCACATCAACACTTTTTGTTGTGATCGCCACATGTCCTTTACTTTCACTGATTGACAAGACACCTTGCAGAAGTTATTGCGATGGATGTGATGGATATGGATTCCCAGTTCACTAGATCAATAGCCGGATATTGTCCAACAACTCCCTCGTGCTATGTAGTCAACTTCCCTTCAAAATAAACAAAATAAAAAAAGAAAATCTAGATTAGTTCTAGGTGTAGTAATCAATGTCGGAAAGAAAAATAAACAACATAAACAAATAAATCTAATATTAACCGAGTGTTGTCCCCACATGCATAAGCCATAGGTTATATTATGTCATGCAATGAATTATATGAAATAAAAAGTGAAGCAATTCGAAAAAATACTCCCTTCACTCTCATACGCTATAGTGTTGATGGAGGAAGTGAAGGCTATGGATGGAACTCCAGAGGTGCGCTATGACTTAGATTAAAAGGATCTCTATGAATTTGAGATTCTGACATGATTTTGGCAGGACTTCGCTAGGAATTAATCTCTCTGGGCAACCTCTCTCTAAATTTGGAAAGCCTTCCAGAACTCAAGGTCTAGGGGTCTATTTATAGGCACGAGGACATCAAATCTCGTCAAAAATAAGTTAAGAAAATATCTAGATATTGAATCTACTCGAAAATTTGAAAAATGAGATATTTAGGACTCGTCACCGATGGCACCAACGACATATCAAGATATGTCACCATAGGGGTCGGTGATAGCCTAGAAAGTTCTATTTTCTGGTGAAAAAAATAGACAAAAATTGACTTTTACAAACTAGTCACTGCTCCTTTTGGCAACCAGCTCTAATATCTCCATGTTTAAAATAAAAAACCAAAACTGATTTGACAAATATCTAGGAATTGTAAACGAATAGTCTTCACCTTTTCAAACTCGCTCAAAACCGCTAGAATATTCTAGAAAATATTTGAATTCAAAATCAAATTTTAAATCCAAATTCAAAGATAAAAGATAAAATCCCCAATAATTACGAGAATTATGTTAAATATATCTATAACAAATTCCAATCTCGTAACTAAATAAATATTCGAAAATTAAGTACATGTTGAAATTATCTCTTTAAATTATAGATAATTTTAGCATTTAAAAGGTGATAATTAGTATCATTTCTCGTTTTTGAACATGATAAAAATATATGATATTAAAATCAACGTTATCCATTCTTCTAGAATTTTCTAGAATTATCTGGCAATGATAAAGATTTATATGATATTCCTTAAATAAATAAATACATGGAAAATCCTAGAAATTATGATATTCATGGAAAAAATCATGATAACATTTATAAATATCCCATATATTATATTAAAGCCTAGGATGACATGTTTTTATGAGAGGAAGACCTAGGATGTGAAGCGCCTATTGGGATGGCACTAGAACCTAGTTGCCTATATGGTTGGCGACAAAAGATGTCGCCTCCTATTGTAGCGTCTAAATTAGTCGCCGCTATCGAAGGCACCATCTGGTCTTTTACAGTTTACCTGTTGTATCTTATGTTAAATCCAGAGAAGTTCATTAAAAGCCCAAAAAATACTCAGAAATCTCATGAAATCACAAAAACATCTTCTTTAAGCTTAGGGTACTCAAATCTGCCACCAATTTGAGTAAGACGAGAGCATTAGCTCTACCACAGCTAGCGACTCACCAAAATGTTCAAGCGCCTCAAGTCTGCCACTAGCTTGAGCGGGTTAGCTCCGCCACAACTAACAACCTTGAACCAAGTAAAATCAATAATGTTTTTAAGGAAAACATGGAATATTTAGAAGATAAAGCAGAAAATTCTCAGTCCTGTGATCTAAGGCGTCTCAAAGGTTCCTATCCTAGATGACTCTAGGAAATGCGAAAATGGGATATCTACAATATGCAAAATGCATGTATGCAATTCATTATGGTCAGGTGTTTTTCGTCCTTGAGTGTGACCAATACTCTTGAGAAAGGATTGTCATCTCACAACTCGACTTGGAAAGTAAAGGAGTTCTATGGGTAAAGAACTGAGTGAGGGTGTGAACCATTCTTTTGCCAAACCAGTGTTTTGCCTTGTAGTCAGCGCGACGTGTTTGTGTACACGATATGAATTCCAAAGACATGAGTTCATTCTTGGATCTTGCTTTGTGTTGGGGCCAAGACTGTTGTCTTTTGTAGCAGGACCCCTAATGTGTCTCGTGCAACATCACAGTGAGACTTTGGTTGTAGTCGTCGATGTATGGGGTGGTGACATTGTACCCTTTGCACACTTCCTAGACACTTATCAGTAATCTGAGATGTACCATTCCCATCATCAGAAGGATTGGCTAAGCTATTCTTATCTAGTAAAGGTATTGTAATGCCATTATTTACTCCCTAGTATTTGAAACCAGGTGGAGGGAATTAGTCTTGACCTCAGTTAATGGGGTGAAAAATCAGAGTCTAGTAGATGCTGATTGTGAGTTATCCGTGGATGCTTTAAAGATCACTGTAGAAGTAGTATCTTTGTTGAGAAAACACACCCAAGCCATAAGACACACTTGAGTAGATCGTTAACTCCAAAATCGGGTGAATCAATTATTACATCACCAACTAGACTAATTTCAGTTTCCCTACTTACTAAGTTTTTACTTGTATGCAGGGTGGATGGCACTACTTATCTAATTTTTGGTTTTTTCTTGGGTTTTCTGATTTTTTTGGATTTTTAGATTTTTCTAATTTTTTGTATTTTCCAAATTTTTGGTTTGATGAGTGTGGTCACAATTCTCCTTTTTACACATCTAGCATTACCGCCTTGTGTTATTCATGGTGAGAGTTTTCCCTTTCATCATATTTTGCCCTTTGAGACTTGGGACTTCATTTTGGCTTTAGTTGATCATTATCTACTTTATTTACACAGTTCCTGAGCTTCTAATGTTTCCTACCCCTTGCCTACGTGTGATGAGAGGATGGGGGAGACTTGAGGTGCAACAAACTCTTGATGTTGGCTTATAGTTCTAGTGCCACTCGTCAGTGTTTGGCCCTAATGTACCTTCATCATTTCGAGGTTTTCTTTTTCTTTTGCCTTTCTCTTTCTTTTCAGCTTCTTTTTGCCTTTCTTTTTTTTTCTTTTGTTGTTTTTTTATAAGTGCCTGCCTATCATTACCTTCTGGATTTATGTTATGACGGCACACTTACTCGATAGTGTTCTCACCCTATTTTGAATACCCACCCCTCACTACCTTCCAGATTTATGCTATGATGGCATACTCACTTTTCATGCTCTCCCCTCGTTGGGTGCTTTCTATGTTGTTTAGTTTGGTTACGCTCATCCATCACCGCTTTCTCGGACTTATGCTAGAATGCCACGCTATATAGGGTGAGTGGCTTTTAAGGATATGCCTAGGCTCCGAGCTTACCTTTCTCTTAGCTCCTCGTACAGGGTGTATGTGCCGATAGGACAAGATTAGGGTTGTCCTAGTTGCCTATTTTCCTTTCTATTCAGGAGACAATTCTCTTCGTTAGTTGACACTAGGTCTTAGGCTCTTTTTAGGCTTTAGCATGTGATTAAGGGTGTACTTCTAGAGTATATGTAACTTCCACAGATCTAAAGATATTTTTAGGTCATCCTTACCCAATTGGTGGACCTTCCCTATGTGTTACATCCTTTGCTTGAAACCCTAGATAATACTCCAATGGTTCTGCTTAATGCTATAAGTTGTTGGGGTGTGATCCACACTCATCAATCATTATTGTTTTTTATAGTTTAGCACTTAAAGAAAACAAAGATAAATAAAGACAAGACAAGAACAAAAATTAAATGTCTTATTTACAGATTTTTGAAATGAATTAACCGTGCCCCTAGTTAGGCTCATTTGAGTATCGTACTCCCCTTCCTTGATGGAAAGCCTTACTTGAAGGGCTGTTGTAGGAGCCTGCCCATGGCATTGAGTATTCAGGTGCTTGTAGCACATCTTTTTGTTTTTCTTTTAGCTTGTGCCCAGTCTTTGCCTTGTCAAGATCACTATCGGACTCATCCTGACTTGTTTTCTTGTAGGGTTCCCCTGACGGCTTTGTTTCTCCATGTTGGTCCCACTAAGCTTCCATTGTTGCTTGTGGCATACCAACTGATGTCTCTGTTGGTTCCTCCCTGGTCATTGTTCTTGTAAACGTCGCTGATTGGCCCACTTCCATCTATAGGATCAAGAGGCTTGGGAGGAGGATCATCTCTAGCACAGATTGCTTGACGGTGCCAACAAAGGGAGTTGAATGCAGCTTCTATGTTGTTCCAGTCCGAGTCGACGTATTTATCATAGATGAGCCGCATGTCCTCTAGGGTAAGTTCTTCTTGTACCAGAGGAGATCTTGTGGTATCTTACTTAGTTCTCCTTGAACCTGCTCACTATCCTGTGTGTCACCGTCCAGGGTCTCTTGAGTAGGTATTGCCAGCATGTCTGGTTCTTTTTTGTCTTCAATTGGCTACTTAGAGTCTGCTTGTATGTGTTGAATGAATATCAATTCTAGTTGAGCAGTTGATTGGACGTCCTCAGCCTTCATGTGGGTCATTGAATGATTGGGCATGGAGTCCTGGTGAATATGCATTTCATGTTGCTTTCCTCGAGTTGCCCTTAATCTTTCTTTAAGCTCGGTCTACATGATTTCCCCCTTGTCATTTAAGTTGTAGATTATGTCCTTAACCACGAAATTCTTCTCAAGTTTATGCCCATTCTTCTGGTGGTATGGGTAATACTTGGACAAGTCTGCAATTGAAGCGTTTGGGGTTGGTGCTAGAGGTTGTAGATCTCCACTCTCAACTAATATTATGAACACGTTGTGGAGTGGCTTGGGAGTGGTGGATAGGTGGACATAGTCTAGAGTTTCATACTCCCATACACAGGTTCCTAGTTGTTCAGATATTACTGTTTAGCTTTAATTTCTTGAAATTTAATTTTTTTAAATTATTGTTGAAATTAGGGCATTACATATTGGTATTAGAGCACTAGGTTCACTATGTTGCACTAGCTTAATGTGTCTGGTCTAGTGATTCCATAGGTTTTGCATGCATGGTAGAGTCTACACTTGATGTTTCTTTATGGTTTCTTGCTTGTTGTTCTACTTGTGATGCAGGTGTTTTGCCTCTCTCCTTTTGCTGGATGTCTCCTCATGGTCAAAAGGGTAAGGCCCTGGCCAATGATTCCAAGCCCCTTGAGGGAGTGGGCGGATGGAAGGTTTTCCGTGCCAAACACAAAACTCTATGGGTATCCTTGGGTATCCTTGGGAAGAAACAAAAGGAGAAGTCTGGTGGTACCTCTATGGGCCAGTGTAGCATTTTTGGTGGTAGCAAAGTCAACAATAGTCAAATAGGATCCAGTACTCTTCGAGGGAATCAGTGTTTCAACTATAGTTAGGTGGGCCACATTGCTGCAAACTGTCCTTATCCTTCGTAGACATAAATTCTGGTGGTGTGCTACAATTACGAGAAGGCGAGACATGTCCAAAGATCCTGTCTAGAAACGCCCAAGAGGGCAGAAAGCGCACCATAGCATCTGACGAGGGGATGGGTGTTCACTATTGTAGCTCCAAGCGCTGGACCTTCGGAAGACGTGGTAAAGGGTAAGGATGTTTAGCTGATGTTGTGTAACCCTCTTCATGAGCATTGTATTGTCTTTTGTAATCTGGACAACTATTTGATGTATAGATGTTGCTTTGTTGTTGTGCTTGGCCACTAGGTTCTTTTCTTGTGGCTAGCTGGTTGGCCAAGGTGTTGTTTGACTTAGGGAGCTCTTTTTCCTTTATCTCTGAGTCTTTTACAGTAGAGTTGGGAGAGAGACCGACTAGGCTAGCCTTTCATCTTAGCATGGTAACACCACTGAGGGAGCACAATTTGGTGTGGAAGTATCTGTAGTTTGTTGACTTGACACTGAATAACAGAGAGTTTGACGCTAGCCTGATCGGCATGGACTAGTTGGGGCAACAGTCCGCTTTGATTAACTGTGCTCGAAGGAGAGTTTATTTTGGGTCCACTGATGATGGATCCCTCTTTGTGCAAGATGGATGTCGAGGTAAGTCTAAGCTTGTCATTTTAGCTATGAAGGCTTATAAGTCTTTGGTGGGTGTCACAGTTGCGTGGGGTACTTAGCTAGTTGTAACACCCCGGTGCTACACAACAGTACGAGAACTACCCAAGCTTAAATAAAAGCAACTAAGCAGCAATATTAAACAAATAAAGCTAACTACCCAGACCTGTGTGCGGCAAACGTGGCTCGAACAGATGCACCAGACTAGAACTGC
>JAMKQA010012357.1:0-18683 GCA_024699735.1 Posidonia australis
ACGTTTAGATAATAAAAGAAAGATAGAAAAATCATTAAAAAGGTCGTTAATAATGACGTTTGAGCAATGTCCGGAACGCAAAATTAGAGCCCAATAACATAGAACAAAGAAAGTACAGTGGAAACGGTAGCAACAAAGATATTGGCAGACTAAATTAATTACGCTTACCCTAGCTTAGTGACGTAAACAAGACCACATTTAAATCGAAAATTTTGAGCCTGCAAAATTATATGAGAGAAACATAATAAAGAACACAAATTAAACTAAACTAATTGCACATGAAATCCATTATTACCTATGGATAAACTTTGGATCAATGTCATAATAATAGTATGACTACCAATGTCTAAATTTAGTGTTGGTAATAAGTAGAAAAATACATGTAATCCAAGTCCGGTTGTTGCTGGTTAATAAGAGATATCTGTTCTTATATTCTGGATGAAGTTACACCATAAGAAGCATACGTCTTACTAAACCTTTCACAACAATTGCATATAATAGTTGTTATGTGCAAATACTACGCATGGTCAAATTAGTGGAAACAGTAAATAATCGAACCTACTTTGCTGGTAAGAAAGTGGGTGGATCACCGCACCACTAACTTCCAAGAAGTGATTTGGAGTTATTGAATGTAAATCTTGAACCTGAATGCAAACAACAACAATTAGTATATTAATATTGTGCAAATTCAGTTTAGGAGATAAGGAAATATTGGAAACCACGCCATGCCAATTCTAATATTGCACAAATTCAGTTTCGGAAATGTCTTTGGATTGTCTAGTTGATTAACATAATAATGAATGTTTAGTGAATTACTTTTTAGTAAAAATATGATATATTATAAAGAATCCAGGAAAAACCTCAAGTCTTTTAGACAAAACGTCTAAAGTACAAAAACATTAAAAAAACCCTCAAATATTAACAAACCTCAAGAGATTATTAGTACTTGACTGACTAATAAATAACCTCAACCATGATAGTGATAGAACTGAAAACAAATTGTATGACTTTGCAAACAAATTTGCTTTTAAGAAGGCTTACCCAAATGTTCCAACTCTACTTGAGATATGAGAGTTGTCATCAAAGTAGGACTTTGTCCAGCCAAAATCAGCTACCTACATTACAATGATCATTTAACATCAAATATCTATAACATAACCAATCCTTCACCATGTGAGGAATCAACCAACCACGCCATTTTTTTATGCTATTAATCGATGAAAATAAAAACTGATTTCTTATAGAAATAAAAATCAAATTTCATTACATGAAGAAAATTGTAGAAATACTGACTTTACTAACAAATGATAACCTTCTTCTTGAGATAATTAACTATATGTTGATTCAGTTAACAAATAATAAATACAGAACATGAAACTGTAAAAAGGGATCATGAATTGAAATTTAACTAAATCCAAACTAATTAAAACAAGCATATTTCAAAGACCAATTCAATAAGAATATTGTAATTGACTTGGAATATATAATTACTGATTTTCTTTTTGTCAAGAGCTCTATTAAAAGAACCCCAAAACTATATCACTCTTATCTACTAAATGACATGTTTGAAAATACACAGTATCAAGATATCCCATTGTTCATTGGACCAATGTTATCACTTGCGCTGCATCCAGTGTAATCAATCTTGACACCCCAAAATTTGATGTCTCTATAGAAGATAGGTATTGTAGTGGTGGTGTGGAGGAGATCTATTGCCCCAATAGATTTCCAAGAATCGCTTCCATCTCTTGTGGAATAACTACCACCAATGCTAAAATTGGGTATCAACTTGAAGCACATAAAAAACCTCATAGATTGTGAAACCATTGAAATCAGAACTTCACCTTTTTCAAAAAAAACCCAAATCGCAGAATGCATGATGTCCAAATCAGAAGTGTATAAGATCACATATCAATGCCATCTAACATGAGATTTGTTGTTATCTTTTTTTTGGGTGGTGTGACCGTGCACCCGCTCGAAGAGGTAAGGAGGCCACAGCTATGTCGAGATGGTGAAGGCGCGAGACGAGACGAAAAGAGAGAGAAATGGAGTTGTCACCTGGTCTTTTAAGGGAAAGATGAGGAAAACCACAAACGAATTACTAAAAGTGAATGAATGAGACGCAAACGTTAAGGCTAGATGTCTACTAACCAGAGGATGGTTAAGGATTTCTATTACGCGTGGGGAAGGTGTTAGGCACCCCCGTATGTCCAAGAAACTCGGTCTTTCTAGTCTAATTCGCTTGCTTGAGGCTGAATGAGTGTTTGCTACGCCTAGATTGTGTTCTGATCATGCTGATGTGAGTGCCAAGACGATACTGGATGGATGTGGAAGACGATGTGCAAAAAATACGGAGAAATCCACATGAATTGACAAAATCGCAGAAAATCACATGATATGACGATGTTTTTGTAAAGAACACCTCCGAAAACAATGTTGATGTCAAAAGGATAAAAAGTCGAGTCAACCCGTGTTCTCGGAATCATGGAAAAAGTCATGAAAATCAAAAAGGGGAAAAATAACCTGTGATGGGGTCAAATGTCGGCCCTCAGGCCTGTTACTGTACGCCCTCGGGCGAGGAAATCCAAATCAAATCTCAAAAATTTGAAAACATGGAATAAAGATAGTCAAATCGAATATCATGGAAAAAGTTGTGAAAATCAAAAAGGGGAAAAAATAATTCGTGATGGGGTTAAATGTCAGCCCTCAGGCCTGTTACTGTACACCCTCGGGCGATGAAATTCAAATCAAATCAGAAAAATGTGAAATAAAAATAGTTAAAGCGAATATCAAATGATGAAACTTGAAAACAGACGAGAGAAAAAAAAACCACGGAAGAATGCATGAAATGCAGACTTATCCAAAAAGGAGGGACTAAAGTGCAAATATAGCGAGAACTATGTAAAATGCATGGAAATGTACCTGAATGAGTAAAAGACACTAAGGAATGCTGTAGACAAAGGTTATGCATGACTTGATGTAATAACAGACACACATGTGCATGAATTGATGGCACAAGGGCAATTTGATCATTTCAATGGTCAAATAGAATGAATGCATGCATGTGGACAATGCATGGTCTAAGGAATGCCAAAATGTATGAAAAATGTCAGGAAAGAAGAAAACATGCAAAAGAAAAGGTCATGAAACAATAAAACAATGTAAAAGCAATAAATGATAAGTATAGGGACTAAAACGTAAAATTCACAAAAGGGATGAAAATCTGGTTTAAAAGTCATTCAGAAACTTTTATCCTAGTATACAGATGATGGATCAAAGGACAATGTGACAATGGGATGTGAGAATTGTACTTAGATGATTTCTTAAAAACTCAGGGTCTAATTTGCAAAATTCCTAGAAAGAAAAAGTTTATGATAAAAAAAAGTGTTTAAATAGGTTTTTTTGGATGCCAGGATGTAAAATGTAATGAAAATATGGCTATGTGATGCAACATGAGTAAAAAGTATATTTTTGTAATTTCTTGAAAACCTAGGGTCTATTGTGCAAAATCCCCACATAGGGTGCAAATCAGACAAAAATATGTAATCATATGTTCATTGACATTGAAAACAGGGTTTTTTGATAGAAACCTTATTCAAATGGTGATTTTATATGTACATGCGATCAATTAATATGAAACATGTGAGAAATGTGATTTAAAAATGTAATAAAAACTTTCATTAATGATTTAAAAAAAATTCAGGGACTTAGATGTAAATTTTCCTGTTCAGAAACATTATTGGTTAAGTTATTTGTAAAATTTCAAGACCAAATGTGATAAAAATCAAGTTTTTTACATTCTCGGTGTAATTATGGATATTTATAAGGCTTAAAATGCAAATTGTACAAAGAATAACTCTGGGGCCAAAATGCAAAACTTTAGGACTTAAATGTGATAAAAACTCAATTTTAACGATGATCAGTATGATTTTTAAAATATTCAGGGGCCAGAATGCCAATTTCAATGACAAAACTTATTTTTAAAAGCTTCAAGGGTTAAATGTAAATGTTTTGGACCTAAATGTAATGAAATCATGTTCCAAGAACCCAGATGTGATAAAAACATGCATTAATATGTTAAGAATTAAAAGATGAACTATGTAAGGGGCCACATGCAAAATTCATAGAGAAAATAAAAGAAATAAAAAGTATTTTAAAACTATAGGGATTAAAGTGAAAATGTCTGGACCCATATGCAATAAAAAAACCTAAACGTAATAAAATAAGAACTTAAAAGTAATAATCAAAAACTAAAGAAATTGAGCCTAAAAAGACCCATTCGAAGATCACCGGAGGATCGCCGGCGTTTGCCGCCGGCGATCTCTCCGGCAAGCTCCTGGAGGCGGTCCGGCGGTCTGAGGGGTGCGCGCAAGGCTGGGGAAGCTTCGTGGAGGTTCGACGTTCCACTCCGAGTGGTTGGGCAAGGCTGGGGAGGCCTGAGCCTCCCCCCCACCTCGCGCTTCGGCGATGTTCCCTGAACGGCGACGGAGAAGATGACAGAGCGGCTGGAGGTGTCCCGGAGGTTGGAACGGCACGTCAGAGGCTGGGAAAGCTCCGGGGAGCCATGACGAGGCTTCGGACGGCAGCGGCGAGCTCTAAGGTGGTCTGGAGCGCCCCTCCCACCTTGACTCTGGTGACGACGGCAGCGGCGAGTCGTCGGGTGGCTGTGGAGGTCCGGGCAAGGGCGCGGAAACACGGGAGCGTTCCTGGGAGGTGCGCGGAAGTTTCTGGGTCATCGGTGCGGAGTGAGGTGGCCTGGTGCGCTCAGGGGCATCTTCGACGGCAAACGGCGGCTGGCTGCGGCGACGGCGACGGGGCTGGCTGAGCGTCGGCGAGGCTTCTCTAGAGCGGAGGGAGACCAGAGGAGGAGGAAGAAGAGAGTGAAAGAAAGGAGAGGCCCACGGAGGGCCCCGCCTGATGTCAGGAGGCTCGGAGACTCGCTGGCAAGGTGAACCCACTACCGGAGGGTGAGTCGACGGCGCACGAGGAGCGTTGCTCCGCCGTGGCTCATTCCAGGGGTCGAGAAGATCCTATGGGGCATGCTCTGAAATGAAACAGAGGAAGAAGAGGGGTACCTGGTGGTGTGTCGCTCCCAGCGGCGGTCTCCGGCGAGTGTTCTGGCTGCGTTCCAAAGGGTCTCCGGGGCTGCAACGTGATGGAGGGAGAAGCTTTGGATATGGTCAAGATGGTTGGGTGGTCTGGGGTCCTAATGGGTGCTCTCTCAGGATCTCCTCTCTGGTCTCCGGCGATCTCTCCATCTGTCCTCTCCAGTTCAGTTTTTTTCAGTCCCCCTCTCCTGTTGTCGTTTTCTCTTATGGTGCGGTTGTCAAAGCTTTAAGGGGTGGAATGGGGAGGAGGTTGTGGCTGGTGGTTGCCACTGACCAGAACGTGGAAAGGGGGAGTGGGGAGAGTGATCACTGCAATTGGGGAAGAAGAAACACTGTTGATTTATTTTTCCCCGTTTTCTAAGTTGCTAGTTAATGAATGAATGGATTGGTGTTGGGCTTAACAGGCCTAGTTTTGTGGGCTTTTAGTTTAGTTTTTTTGTTCTTTGTTTTGTTTTTGATTTTGCTTTAGTGTTTTGGCTTTGTTTTAAGTTTTTCAGTTTCTGTTTTTTTTATTTTTTAAATTTTGTTTTGGTGATTTTAATTATTTTTTTTTGGTGATTTTGAAGTTTAATTATTTTAAAATTAGGGTTTTTAGGAGTTTGAATTTAATTATGAGATTTTAATTTAGTTTCTTTTGGGATTAATTAAATGATTTAGGGTTTTAATCGTTTTAGGTTTTTGTGACTAAATTAATTAGTTTTAAATTAGGATCTTCAATATTTTAATTATTTTAGAGGTTTCTATGTTTTTTGGATTTTAATTAGAGTTTTTAGTTTAAATTAAGGTTTTGGGTTTTAGTTAAAGTTTTTGGGTTTTAATTGGAATTTTGGGTTTTAATTTAATTTTTTAGATTTTAAACATGGTTTTTAATTTAATTAAGGGTTTTTGGATTTTAATTAAAGTCTTGAGTTTGAATTAGGGTTTTTTAACTTAATTATATGACTTTAGGGTTTTTTGAGTTTAATTTAGGTTTCTTTGAAATTAAATGGATTAAAGTGGTTTAAAATAGATTTTATTTGGTTTTGACTTTAATTAGGGTTTTTACTTGATTACTTTGGATTTTAAACGTTTTTAAGTAGATTTTGCTTGATTTTGTTTTTAATTAGGGTTTTCACTTAATTAATTTGGATTTAAAGTGGATTTCGCTTGATTTTGATTTTAATTAATTAATTGAGGTTTTAAGTGGATTTAGGTGAATTTTGTTTATTTTTGGTTTTAATTAGTGATTTTACTTAATTAATTAAGGTTTTATGTGGATTTAGGTGAATTTTGTTTATTTTGGTTTTAATCTAGTGGTTTTTTTGCTTGGATTAATTTAAAGTGGGCTTATGTGGTCCTAGTGGGTTTGTGTGGGCCTAGAGTGGGCCTAGTGAGCTTGAGTGGGTCTAGTGGGCTTGTGTGGGCCTATTGTGGGCCTAATGGGGTTGTGTGGGCCTAAGTGGGCGTAGGGCTCTATGGAGTTAGGGTTTAGGAGTGATGGTTGCAACCATAGCATCTTCTAGAGGAGATTGCCGCTAAGTGACTGTAAAATCGAGGTGTCTACAGGTGGCAAAATGGAAATGAATAAAGAAAGAAGGAAAAAAAGGAAGGCATATGATAGCATTATCTGTCGATTGAGAAGGAAAGTGCAACAATGAAAAGCTTGGTGGAGAAGACACAAAGGATGGCTGGGAAATAGCCAACGAAGATCGAAGTCCTAGCCTCGAAGAAGACAACGTAAGGGAGGTAGAGAGTGAGGGTGAGGATGTAGGCGAGCATGTACAAGGGGATGGCTCAGAGCCTCAACCTTTTCAATAATGTTCTCAATATCCCCATGGTCTTCTACTCATCTCACTCTAAATTGACAAATTGAAACCCTACGACCACCACCACCACCACCACCATCGTCGTTGCCATTGCCACTATCATATCGCAAAGCCCTTCTCTTTGTCCCCCACCATTATGGTGGAGAAAGAGGAGGAGAGGGGTGGGGGATTAGGGTATGAGGAGAAGAAAAGAATGGATTAGGACATGAGGGGGAAGCAGCCTAGGTAGGTGCAAAGAAAAGGTTGGGTGAAAATTTTTAAGTCCCCTCTCACGAAGGTATAACGAGGATAAGTCCTAAGTCTTAGTTATGTCATTACGAGAGATGTCATCACAATATGCAGAATTTTTAGTAGTGTATATAATAATTTGTTTATCCTGTTAACTTGACTCAACATGTTAGGGTAAAACGGATTAGATTAGGTTACAATTCAAGGGTCAAAAAAAGGGACATAACCCAAACCACAATCCGTTAGGATATAACGGGTTAGATTACAGGTTGACCCTTAATCTAGTGCTATTTGAACCATTGACACCCTTATCGAGCATGTCTTGTTAATACAATGATTTTGGGTTATCCGATGTATTTTCTTTTAATTGGATTTTAAAGGCATCAAACATCATGTGTGTTTTTTATTCATATCAATCACATGAAACTACCTCCCATTTATTTTGAGATTCACAGGTGTAGAGGTAATTCTTAAAATTGACTCTAATTTTTAAAAAACATCTGTTCAGATCGTTGTTACCCAATTGTGTTTCTAATGTTAGACGTTGTATGTCTTGTGTCCAATGTCTAAAACATTGTTTTGTTCTTCTTTTCTTTTTCAAACTCCCCTGATTTTAAAATTTGGCTTATACAATGAAGCATGAGGTAATCAACTTTATTATAGGCACCATAGCTTTAGTGTATGAATGTTTTCGGGAAAAAAATAAATATAAATGTTTTTGAACGATCTTAATCTTTTTGTTGCTGGAACTATAGGTTCCGTTGAAGTGTAATATCTTACTCCTATAAAACTACTTTATACTTATTTGTGGTGGCTTAGCCTAACATTAATAATAATAGATTATCGTTTACCAAAAAAAAAAAACTTTTCTTCTTGAAGTGTATAACCTTGTGTGGGAACTAAATTATTTGAATCGTTCTCAAATTACGTGGATGACTGTTGGTGTCCAAAACCTCGGATTTATACACTTCAAGAAATGTACATTCCAATTATTAAGATGGGAGTCTTGATCCATTTAGAGAGATTAGACCCATTTATACTCCTTAAGTTTGTTACCAGTTATTTATTGTTTATTCGGTTCGTCCAACTTGGCTGGCAACTTGACACCACGGTTGTGTGGATCACCACATCGAATAAGATCATGCAATTCCTAAAGAGGATGTCTAAATCGCTTATTTTATTAAAACGAGAGAAGCTAGGCTTTAATGGACCTCCACATCCTGAATAAAAGGAGAATATGGTTAGAGCATTGTGCTGTATAGTTATTTAGTTCCCATATATAATTTATCTCCACTTGCTGGATTCTTGAGGACATTGAAACAAATGATCTAGATTTTGTGGATTACTATATTTTCTGTTCCCGGTCAAGTGTGGAACTAACAAGTAAACAGAAGACCAACAACTACATTCTAATGTCGTACATCCTGCTGAATTTATAAACAAAGTTGTCTTTGCATTTCTATCTCTGTTTGGACTTTCCATTGAACACTCTTTTATCGTCGTTGTAATTTATCTACAACAGTACCTGAAGCCCAAGGTAACTGTTCACATGCCGGACATAATTAAATCGTGGAGAGCTGAAACTCTCCTGTTCTTCATTCTCTTCTATTCTAAGATTTGGGAGATTAATATTTGTTTGGAGCCCCAAGGCACTGCTCTAGGATTCAAAACTACAGTCAAAGCAAAAGGCATTAAAAGACGTGGATGGAAAAGTACTGTTAACTAAAACAGCAGTTACGACGTATTCCCCCTTCTTAGTTTGAAGTTGGCGAAAAATGTGAGGGTAATAGTCCTCAGACCAACAGACCATCCACTGAAAAGAAAAAAAGGAAAAGAAAAGGTACTACCAACCACAAAGGCATGGAAACTTTTTGATTTTTTGGGGATGAATTTGAAGGCCTCCTCCTGGAACAAATTAGAGGTATGTTCATCATAAAGTGTCTCCTCAGAACAAAGTAGTTAATCTTTCTCTCCTAAAAGTAGAAAAAAACATTAATCAAAAAGTCAAAAACTTGTACATTTGCGTGTGCATCTTTCCCTCGATCTCTCTTTTGAGCAAATAAGTGAGTCACCCGTTATGCATGTATGAACAGGAAAGTGGCAATTACCCATTCCTTTCCTGTAAAGTTTGCTGGAATAGAATTCGCCGTTGCTCCACCACCTTCCTTCTTAATTCTTATGCCTGGCGTGCGTATGCATCTGCGCAAGCAAAAAGCTACCAACTTGGACCGCTCTGCTTCTGCTGTCTTTATTTTCCAAAGCTCACGCAGACATCAGGAACACACCTTGAAGCTTCCTCACACCCATACTAGCATGGAATTTAGCTCCAATTTGAGATCTTCCTCTTCCTCAGCGAAACGTGCTTGAAAGTTGGAAGAGATTTGCACGTCTGATGTTTTACCACTGCTGCTAGTGTATATATAGGAGGAGATGGGTAGAGGGCTACGACATGCAAGTGCTACCAGCAGTGATTAGTAGCAAGGTGGTGTGTTCCTTCTATCATTCATACAATGCCTATGGGAATCAACAGTTTGTGGTTTCTGCCCTTCATTGTCGTGGCCAATTTCACAGCCATTGCATCGTCTGCTCGGCTGTTGGGCTCCAAGGGGCTCCCATTCCAGTATAAGATTCTTAGCCCGATAAAGGACTCTGGTCCGAGCCCAGGCCGAGGTCATGGTTACACACCAGTAGACAACCTTGGAGGCATGAAGGACTCTGGTCCGAGTCCGGGTGAAGGTCATGGTATTCCACCCACAGATGGTCTGTCGCCAACGGACACTCTTGGAGGAAGGAAAGACTCTGATCCAAGCCCAGGTATTGGCCATGGTTCTTCACCTGTGGGTACCCTTGGAGGGATTAAGAATTCCAATCCAAGCATAGTTCAAGGTCATAGGTTCTCGCCAATGGATACCCGTGGTGGAAGGAAGGACACTGGTTCAAGCCCAGGCTTTGGCCATGGTTCCCCACCTGTGGATATCCTCGGTGGGATTAAGAATTCTGGTCCAAGTCCAGGTCATAGGTTGTCACCAATGGACACTCTTGGGGGAATGAAGGATTCTGGTCCAAGCCCAGGTGAAGGTCATAGGCTGTCACCAATGGACACTCTTGGGGGAACGAAAGTTTCTGGTCCAAGCCCACCAGGTCTAGGTCGTAGGTTGTCACCAATGGACACTTCCGTGGGAGTAAAGGACTCTGGTCCGAGCCCAGGTGTAGGTCATAGGTTGTCACCAATGGACACTTCCGGGGGAGTGAAGGACTCTGGTCCGAGCCCAGGTGTAGGTCATAGTTTATCACCCACAGATAGTCTCGAAAAAATGAAGAATTCTGGTCCAAGCCCAGGTCAAGGTCATGGGTTATCACCATTGGACACACTTGGAGGAAGGAAGCACTCCGGTCGACGCCCAGGTATTGGTCATGGTTCTGCACCTACGGATACTTCTGGAGTGATCAAGAAATCCGATCCAAGCATAGCCCAAGGTCGTAGGTGCTCACCACTGGACGCTCTTGGTGGAAAGAAAGCCTTGGGCCGAAGCCCAGTTATTGGCCGTGGTTCCCCACCTGTGGATATCCTTGGAGGGATTAAGAATTCTGGCCCAAGCCCAGGTCAAGGACATGAATACCCATACACTAAAATACTCGGAGGTATTAAGTATTCTGGTCTAAACCAAGGCCGTGGACACGTTATTCCATCGATTACTCTTCTTGGAGGTATGGAGGACTTCTCATATGTGGATATTCTTGGAGGGATCAAGAATTCTGGGCCTAGTCCAGGGCAGGGCCATGCTGAAGTTACAAACGTTAAAGAGTAACAGCCTCCACTAGATTTATTAAGTATTTTAATTGATGATTAAGTTTATACAAGGTATTCATTAAGGTCAAAAGGCGATGCATTCTAAATTTTTTTATTATTTTATTCCTAGCGTTAAAGTTGATGTATCCATATTGTATTTGATGACAATGAAGAAGTTTGTATTCCTTTATCTCGAATGGAAATGCCTTGTATGTCAATATATGTGCTGCCAGAAATTGATTTTGATCCTTTCTTTTAAAAGTAATTGCTTTTGATCTTCGATGTGTGCAATTGTGCCATCAGTTCAGCATAATAAAATTGTGAGGTCTGTAATATCACATCAAGGACTCCTGAAGCAACAATGAGCATTTATGATTGATAATATACCTACAGCCACGACAGAAGTTCAGGATAACGAGATCGTGAGTCGTGAGGAAATCCAACTTTATGTTCCTATTTAATCGATTATCCTCCGAATGAAGTTGCAGTCACGTCTTCTATGAAGTCCTTGAAACGTTTTCTTTGCCAAATATTGACTTAGCACATATCTAATATATGTAAACTGCACTAAAAGATTTAACTTACCTAAAAGTCAATTTCACTGCTTCTGGACTGCACACATGCAGTTGGCACTAAAAGGTTTACATGCAGTCGACATGTAAATGTCAAAAGAGAGCAAACGATTCATCTTTAACGTTGGCTATCTCTTTAGAATTAGGTCAGTAAAGCCTCCTGTAAAAGAACTCCACAAATGAAGCTTGTACCTTGGATCTAAGCTTACAACAATTGCAAGCATCATCCCATACTAATCTCACTAGTACTTTTTAAACTTTTCTAGCATTGGTATATGGTCATTTTTCTCAAAACAATATCATCATTTGCACTGATTCAAATAACTTATTCTGAATAAGGAAAACTTTTGCTTTCTTACTTGCAAGCTAATGACATATTTGGCACTCTTTCTTACCTTCTCCATAGACGCATAAATTTCCTCAGGACCCTCTTTTCTAGAGATTAAGGACCTAGAACACAACCAACAATTTATAAATCCTCAGTACTTCATTCTATTCCTCATTAGATGGACAAGGAATAAAATTTGAATCACTTGACTTCAAGCTAGTTAAAAGCACTAAGATAGGAAAAAGGGTGAACTCTCAAGCACTATGTAAGTGGAGCTCCATGTGGTGGGAGCATCTTGACATAACCTTCTATTACTTTCAAGAGAAACTCGCTTCACACTATGCAAAAGCTTTTGCTTTCATAGTTGCGGGCCTGTGACGTATTTGACTCTCTATCTTTTCAGCATCTTATGTAAAAAAAATTTGCCTCCCCTAACTAATGCATTCTTTAAGGAAAAATGATTCCCTACAACCTGTATAAACACATAATTGGAATATACATTATTCAGTGTGCAAAGAGAATACTTTTTTCTCTAGCTTCCATTCAATAAATAAAGCAGAAATTATTTCACTTGTTGCGACATCTATGTGTGGATGAGGAGTAAAAGAAAAGCTCCAAGTTCTCTTTTGTGGATTCCATTCATTGTCGACAAAATATGTTGTAGCTATCACTGCTAATGGTTCTCTATAAATCTGAAGATAAGCCAACTTTTCCAGAATTAGATGGCAACAAAGATCTCAGTGTATATATCCTTCACGTCTATCTTTGTAGTACTACCAGAAAAATTAGATTTTACGAGGACAAAGAGCGAAGACTTAGCGAAGAAATGTCCTCACAATAATATAACGAGGACATATAGTAGAGATTTTGCGAAAAAATTACCTCGCAATAATTAACGAGTTTTTTTGTAAGGATTTTTTTCTCCCAATGTCATTGCAATATTGGCACACTTAATTGGTGCACAAATCTAGCACACTAATACGATGCACTAATCAGGCGCACTAATCAGACGCAACTCACTGGCGTATGCTAGTGGCACACAACCACGAATAGCGAGGAAATGTTCTCGTTAAGGTTCTTGTTAATTCAGGTATAAAATACTTCGACGTTGGTTGTTTTGTCTCTTTCTTTCTTATCCTAAACACTTGTCTGCCTCTCCTCTATCACTCAACCTCCTACGCCTCCTACGCCTCCTCGACGGTGCTCCTCCGCAGCACCTCCTCGACGGTGTGTCCTCCGACATCATCCTCCTCCTCCGACATCATTCGTCAGCGCTGCGTCCTCTCGTCGACACAGATTCGTCGTCGTCCTCCTCTTCCCGCGTGTCGCCGGAGTGAGCCTCCCCCCACCGACGTGAAATAAGATATTATCATTACAACTTTTTTTTATTAGTTTAATTGAAATTGTTATTTTCAGCATTTTAGATGTTATCAGCATTTCAGATGTTATCAGCATTTCAGATGGATTTCTTGGTGACAATTGCTCAAACATGACATGAATTAGTTAACAACATATATAAACAATCTTAGCTGAATGATACTAAATAAAGAGCCTCTGATTATGTTAATGGGAAATTCTTCATGCATATTACCTAGAAGTCAGTAATTTTTTTAGTTTGAGATTTCTTTTTCTTATTATGGAGATCTAACTGAGCTTTCGGACGAATTTTACTACCTGAAAAGAAACGAAATATAAACAAATGAAAACACAAAATCCACAAAGAATGCTCTTTTAATCCAAGTTAAATGCTGGTCCTAGATGCATGTGTACACATACTGACGAGGTGTAACTATAGCATGCAAAAAACGAGATGTTGTTTTCATGCAGCATTGTCAAAAAATGGCCAATTTCGACACCATCAATCACAAAAGGACAACTATTAACTACCTCTTAAATGACATCATTTTCTATGAACAGAAAGCCACAATAGAGTAAATATAGGATTCTCACGACAGTTTAGGATGCTTATCAAATAGTGAAAAAGGAAGTAGCTCAAAGCTAGCCTGGAATTTATCTAGAATGATACCACAATGTTGTTTATTTGTTTAATATTTCTAAACATAAAGTCCTTTATGAATATTGTCAGTGATATTCTTGTTCGAAGATAATTAGGAGCAACATAACAACTATATATTGATGAAAAATCATTCACAACTGATGCTTGCTTGAAGCAACATAAACAGGACAATTAAAAGGCAGAAAAAACATGAAATAAAGACTTGTGGCTCGGCAATAAACTAAACATGTACATGTAAACAATATAGTAAGCAACATTAGATTAGAAAAATTACAAATTGGGCAAGCATGGTAAAGATGATACAAGTATCCAGTGTCATACTAGACATACTATATAAGTGACAGCTCCCTTTGTGTGAGCCAACTAGGGCACCCTTGGCAAGTTGATGAAAAAGACACATTACAAAAATTGTTCAAGCCTTCGTACATTTAGTACAAAAAATGGAAAATAAAAGGGAATACACCTTTACGATAATGAATACACCTTTTCTCAGATACAAGATATCCTTTAATTGATTGGTAAGATCTCCATTACTTAGAGAAAATTCAATTGAATTATGTAAATACATGTTTCAGTAGTACGAATGTTTGGTTCTTTTGTGTGACTAGTTATAGCTCTATAGTTTGCAAAATTTGTTTTGTTGGTCATATGCAACTGAAAAATATGAAAATTGATTGAGTTGACTGATTAGTGGTAAGTTTAAGAGTAGAAAACTCAGTTAATAAATATATGGATCCCTCTTCATTTTTTCTCCAACATCCAATTATGATGCATGAATACTACTGATTCTTGTTTTGCGAAGGATCTAGTGGTTCTTGGCCTCTTCTTTGAACTTACATCAGATTTTTTCCTCTTATCCCTTCTCTAAGCTCATTTAAAGAAAACTAAGAACCATTATCATTTATTATGTATAGGGAACGTTGCTGTCTTTTGCTGAAAGCATTTTTTATAATTTGTTTGCACTCTGCATAATCTTGTTTCTTGATCAATGCAAGCACTAAATTTATTTCTTTGCCATCTGTGCTAGAGTTTAATACCCCGCAAACTTGTTTCTTTTTGTACTTTGCTCATCGATTTAGGTGTCAATATGAGGCTTGATGGTTTTTGTTCTCCTAATATTTTTTTGGTTTGCTATTTATATTAGTAGAATGTTTTGTGTGCTGGGTACTGTACTTGTAATGAATAACCTCAAATTTTTTTTTGGGTAATCGGTAGTTAGTATCTCTTTCTATTACTTTAAAATGTTTACAACCTCAGTAGTGCAAAGTAAAATGCCCAATAAATATTACAATCCTTACAAAAATGGTACTCCGTCACTCAGCAGGTGACTAACAGCCAAAAGTATGTAAATGTAAGTTTTATGGTGAATAACGCAAACACCATAGAACACAGCTCATGAGATGTCAATGAGATACAAAATTAATTAACGAAGGGTTAATCAAGGCCTGGTAAAATTGGAGTACCCAGGTCCATCTCACTATGAGGGGTTGAGGCATGCTCTCCCTCTCTGCTATGTTGGAATGCAGATATTGCCATAAGGTTCTCACTCTGCTCGAAACCTGTAGCCAAAGAGGCTATCCAACAATGAAATAATGCAGAAATATTATTGGTAATGAAATGGTAATCTTTCCAAATCAACCAGAGAATGATTTGAAAAACCTATTGTTCCTTTCAATCCAAATCAACCAGAGAATGATTTGAAATAACAATGTCCAACTAGAATAAAATAGATCAATTTAAGATGGAGAGTAGACAGTAATAAATCAACAACACAAAAGTAACCAGGATAACCAAGAGTTGCGAGGAGAGCAAATCTCGAAAGGTCCAATGTGAAGGCATGTCAGAAAAAGGACTGCTTTTCACCTCTCCACTGTCGGAGGAAATCTCTGACTCAGAGATTTTCCCCATGCGAATGTATAATGTTTCAAATATCAAAAATTTTTAACATTAAAAAAATGCAATGAGTACGCGTAATGAGTGACATGAGAGGACGTGCAACAGAGCACAATAATGTCACCCTTACTATAACCTTCCAACTTTCCCTTATCCCCACAAATCAGATTGAATACTTTCAAAATAAGCAGGGGAAAATACCAAAAGTACCCCCAAACAGAACCCGAGGCGTCCGCAAGATGGTCCTCCAGCCCTACTCCACTCAAGGTGCACAGAGTCCCTCGCTGGGATCCCACCGGCGGAAGCAAGTTCGCCGGCGACATGGAAAATAGAGTCCCAGAGGGACTGTAAAAGGCTCTCAAACTCAGATCTGCCATTCACTAAGGATTCATCCATAACAATTAACAGTAGTATAGAAATACTCCAAAGTAACGAATCCAGGAAGGACAAAAACATCAGTTCGCAAAGAACTCCACTTCACCGAATAGAACCAGTTGGTGACAAAGATTTAGGATGCAATCCACAACAATAGTCAATGGTGTCTTGAAATCTAGATGAAAATAACCATAGGCACCGAATATTATCACGAGATCTGATCTAGTCGATCGGGTGGCCGCAGAAGGGGATCTACCCCGCCTGAGACCAGTGGTGCTGTCCCGACCACAGGAGCCAGATCGGAGCTCAAGAAAGGGAGTGGTCGCCTTTCTCTTACGACCTCCCAGATCAGTGACATTCAAAGAATAAGAGTGGAAAGGTGTTACCGGATGGCAAATTTTGCCGATCGCGAGGCTCGCAGAGTGAATCTCAGCAGAATGAGGAGCAGAGATGGTGGATCTGCGCATCGTGCGAAGCTGATCCTCCCGGACGGACGCCTACAGGAATATGGCGGCCACGTCCGGGCCTCCTAGGAACTCAGGAAGGAGCCAGGGGGCCTCTTCCTCTGCAGGAATACGGCGACATGGAGTTCGACAGGTACGTCTCCGCCGACGGGCCCGAGGAGCATCAGCTGGGACATGGAGTGCGAAGCTTCAGCATGATGCCGCCGCCACTCCAAATCTCCTCGCGCAGCCGAGATCACCCCGCCGGAACCGCTGCTCCCTTGGTTTTGTAGATCCACCACCGCCACCCCCGCCTCCCGCAGATCCACCACCACCACCCCGCCTCCCGCAGATCTGCGATCCGCGGGCTCAGATCTGGGCGAAGATGCTGACGAAAAGCAACCGCGGGCTCAGATTGAGTTTTTGCTGTCGATGTCGGAGGGGATGAGGCCGTGGCGGCGGGCGGCTTTGCAAGGGAGGAAGCCGTGGCCCGTAGGGTGTGTCCTGCAGATCTGGGCGACGGCTTTGCAAGGGAGGAAGCTGTGGCCCGGAGGGTGTGTCTCGCCGACGGCGCCTTGTAAGATAATAACCTCAAAATTTCAAACCATATTTTTTTGCATGATTCGATCAGTAGTATCATGTTATGCGTTCCTCTTCTTTTGTAATTTATGCATCAATTATTACCTACAATAGCTTACATTGTAGATGACTTAGATCGATTCTCAATAGACGCAAAGATTATTTCCTAAACGGATTAATTTAGAGAGATGGTCATCGATGTGAAATTCTAGAAAAACATGCTAAGATCTGTTTTCAAGCTTTGCCTTATCCTAAGGATTTGTACACTTACTGGATTTTCACATACGAGATTTCTTATCTTTATTCAAAAAAGTTTTGCCTTATCCATTGATTTATTGATCTATATTTGGCTCTCAGCGGAAAGTAATAGTATTTAGCACATGGTCATATGCAGCTTTCCCTTCCAATTGGTGTCATGGATTGAAAATTATTCCATTTGACTGTGAATTGATTTAAATAGGACAGGATTGGTACTCCTGTTCCAAATGAATACATAGTAGGCTTCGCAAAGCTTTTTAGTGATGAGCCAACTCTAGTCAATTTACAAAGGTTTTCCTCATTTTCCATCTGCTTTGAAGTTTAATGCTTTTCTTATTTATCTGAATTGGTGAAGCCGCTCTTTTCAAGTTTAGCCATTCATGTGACAATGGTTGCCAAATTCTTTTCTCGAGGTTAGCTTTCCATGTGTAGGAATTTTTTTTACATTTACTCAGCATTGAGTTCTCCAACTAAGGTTGAAACTAGGCTAGGCCTGCACCTTTACATGAAAATGGAATGATAACTAAATCTTTGCCATACACAAACTAGGTTAGGCTATATGATAGAATCAAAGGAAGGCCTGCACCTTTGCATGAAAACACCAGTTGGTATGTTTTTTAATATGAAAGGGGGACGGATCATGGCATGAGGTTATTGGACCTATTGATGAAATGTGAATTCCTTTACTGGACTGAAGATCCAAACTGATATCTAAAATTTATTCCTTCGCTTGTAGTTTTGACTAACTCTTTACAGAGAACAAATCTTGAGTTCCTTTTCCACTTAGACTTTCTGGACTTTCTAATCAGGAGTTGGATTTAGATTTTTTCTTAATCATTGGTGTGCTTACACGTTTTCCATTATTTAGTTTTACTGGTTTCTTCTTTCAGAAAGGTTGGCTTTGGTAGTTTGGTTACAGATGGAATACCATATTTTCATTTGGATGTCAACAAATGTTAGTATTGGAATGTCTTGTATCAGTTCTTTTTTTACTTGTGTTGTAGGCCACTAAACTATGTAAGGAACCTACAGTGGCAGAGTGGTGAACTACATCCCACACTAGTAGATGCATACTGCTTCATTAGGTGGTTTGGATCCATACTACTCAGAAGATACGATTATTGGTTCTTCCGCAGCTTCTACTAGGCAGTATCGTCCTACGCCTCAGGCTTCTGCTTCATTTGATTCGGAGTACTTCAATTCTCAGTTGTCACAGATGGCAACTACATTAGAGAGTTTCAGAGTCGACATACGCTCAGAAATAAGGAATGAAATAAGGACTGAAGT
>JAMKQA010012358.1:0-29935 GCA_024699735.1 Posidonia australis
AAGAGCCCATGCAAATTCCATCCTTTGATGATGATCCCGAGGGCCCAAATCTTCATGTTGAGGAAGAGATGGAGCTTATCAACATTGGCACAACAGAGGAAGCCAAAGAAACACGCATTAGTGCCAATCTATCACCACAGGCGAAGGCAAAATTCATAGCATTCCTAAAAGAATATGCAGATGTCTTCGCATGGAGCTATGATGACATGGTGGGGCTGGACATCGAAGTGGTAGTTCATACATTGCCACTAATTCCGAACTCCAAGCCAATTAAACAGAAGCTCCGCAGATGGCGACCTCAATGGCTTTTAAAGCTCAAGGAGGAGATTATGAAACAGTACAATGTCAACTTTCTTAAAGTCGTACTATATCCTGAATGGCTCGCCAATGTGGTCCCAGTACCCAAAAAGGACGGACAGGTCCGCATGTGCATAGACTACAGAGATCTTAATAAAGCAAGTCCCAAGGATGACTTCCCGCTCCCTCACATCGATATCTTGGTAGACAACACTGCAGGGCATAAAAATGTTGTCTTTCATGGATGGGTTTTCTGGGTACAATCAGATCAGAATGGCAGAAGAAGACATGGAGAATACATCGTTCAATACTCCATGGGGAGTCTTCTGTTACAGAGTAATGCCATTCGGACTGAAGAATGCAGGCACAACCTACCAGAGGTCCATGACAGCTTTGTTCCACGATCTCATGCATCATGAGGTCGAAGTATATGTGGATGACATGATTGCCAAATTGAAAGAGCCCGAGGACCATCTCGCATGTCTGAGGAAACTATTTGAACGCCTGCAGAAGTACAAGCTCCGTTTGAACCCCAACAAGTGTGTATTCGGGGTATCCTCCGGAAAGCTGCTAGGCTACATCATCAGTCAGAGGGGAATTGAAGTGGACCCTCACAAGGCCAAAGCTATCATTGGCATGCCTCCGCCCACCACCGAGAAAGAAATTCGGGGCTTATTGGGCAGACTGCAATACATCAGCAGATTCATTGCGCAACTCACACCTATATGTGAGCCCATATTCAAGCTATTAAGGAAGAACGCTCAGACTTCCTGGAACGAGGAGTGCCAAGCTGCCTTTGACAAGATAAAGCAATTACTGGTTAAGCCTCTAGTTTTAGTGCCTCCCACGCCGGGACGCCCCATGCTATTATATCTCTCCACAACACAGCACTCCATGGGCGCAGTTTTAGGGCAGCATGATGAATCAGGGTGTAAAGAGAAGGCCATTTATTACCTCAGCAAAAAGTTCAATGACTGTGAGGTCAAATATAGCCCGATTGATAAAGTATGCTTATCCCTAGTATGGGCCACCCAGCACCTCCGGCATTATATGATGGCATACCGATCCTCCTGTTATGTCGTCATGACCCTATCAAAAACCTGTTCCAGAAGCCAGCCATGGTGGGCAAATGTGTTAAATGGCAGGTGATGTTATCCCAGTACGACATCACGTTTGTCACGTAGAAGTCCATGAAATGACAAGCCATGGCAGATCATTTGCCCGACTTACCTTTGCCAGAACATCAACCCCTGTAGACCCAGTTCCCAGACAAGGATATCTTATTTGCAATGGGTGATGATGAGCCGGAGGGGCCTCAGAACGAGCGGTAATGGTGCCTCAATTTTGACGATGCAGTCAATAAGCGAGGAAGAGGCATCGGTGCAGTTTTAGCAACACCGCAAGGACAGCTTATCCCTTTTGCAAGAAAGTTGACATTTGAATGCACCAACAACGAAGCCGAGTACGAGGCCTACATATTGGGTTTACAAATAGCCAGGGACCAAGGCGCCCAAGAGCTCCATGTGTATGGTGATGCCATGCTGGTTATTTCCCAAGTCAATGGTGATTGGAAGACAAAAAACCAGAAGCTGGTACTATATCATGAGCACCTGTTAAAGCCGACTGAAGAATTTGAAGATGTTAGATTTTCCTTTATGAAGCATGCCAAGAATGCATATGCAGACACCCTATCAACCTTGGCATCATGGTTGTCGCTCCCGGAGGCGCAAGCCATAGACATCTCAGTCACGAGCATCGAGCAGCCAGCACATTGTATGCATATCCAAGAGGCGCCATCATCTGCTGAAATGCCGTGGTATAATGATATCAAAGCCTTTCTGGAGACTAGCAGCTTCCCTCTAGGTATTTCTACTTCATACAGGAAAACCCTAGCACGGTTGACATCCAAATACGTGCTTAGGGCCGGGCAGCTATACAGAAGGTCTTACAACCAGATGCTTCTCAGATGCATGGACAAAAATGAGGCAGATGAGTTAATGCTGAAAGTCCATGCAGGAACCTGCGGCCCACACATGAATGGGGTCCTCCTAGCCAAGAAGATCATGCTGCAAGGGTACTTCTGGTCTACTATGGAAACAGATTGCAGTCATTTTGTCAGGAGATGCCACAATTGCCAGATACACGGTAATTTTATACACGCTCCCCCACAGCAACTACATAACATGTCATCCCCGTGGCCATTCTCTACTTGGGGCATCGATGTTATTGGGGCCATTCATCTTGCTGCATCCAACGGGCACCTCTATATCCTGGTAGCCATTGAATATTTCACGAAGTGGGTCGAGGCGGCTTCCTACAAAACAGTCACAGTAGTAGTGACAGAAAGGTTCATCAAGAACAACATTGTCGCCAGATATGGGTTCCATTTGCTATCATCTCAGACAATGGGACGAACTTCATAGCAAAAAGAGTCGAGGATTTCCTCCACAGTTGCAAAATCAAGCATCACAGATCATCCCCCTATCGACCCCAGATGAATGGAGCAGTGGAGTCGGCTAACAAGAATCTAGTCAAGATCTTGAAAAAGATGGCCGAGACTCACAAGGATTGGCACGAGCAGCTGGCTTATGCATTATGGGCTTATAGAACCTCCATCCAGACCTCCACAGGAGCAACACATTATTCCCTAGTGTACGGCATGGAAGCAGTCCTCCCTTTCGAGGTCGAGATTCCTTCACTAAGGATCTTGAAAGAGGCAGAACTAGAGGAGGCTGAATGGGTACAGGACCGCAATGTTCAGCTGGACCTGATTGATGAGCATAGGCTGTGAGCCCTACATCATGCCCAATACTATCAGAAGAGAGTGGCCCAGGCATATCAAAAAAAGGTTCGTCCGAGACACTTCGAGCATGGAGACTTGGTCCTACGTGTCATACACTTGCCAGATACACAGGGAAAATTTAGGCCCAACTAGCGGGGACCTTTTGTGGTCAAAGAAGCCCTGTCAGGGGGAGCAGTCATTCAAGAGGGCATGGACCATACGGAGCAATCAGAGCCCGTCAACGCCTCCTATTTAAAGAAGTACTATCAATGACTCTCAGCTGATCCCAGTGCCTTGCATCGTGAGTCATGCATCATTGCACAGCATATATAATCCTTTGCATTCTTTTCTTTTTCTTTTTGCATAGCATTATCATTGCCCAATGAGGAAATTGGGAGCCTGCCTGCAAGATGTGTCAAGTCCTCCGCATGTGACACTACCCTAAGAGCTTAGGATGTGAGGGAGAGACTTCAGAGGAATGGGCTAAATGCACAAATTCCCATGGGACCTATATCTCGTGAGGAAGATAAAATGTTAGGTCTAGAAAGAGAGTGAGCAGCAAAAAAGATACACAAGACCTAGGAGCATAAAAAAGAAGAAGACAGAAGTAGCAGGCAGAAGCCTAGCTCCACCAAGAGAGGCATGTAAGCAACCCAATTGATCAAATGGACTTGCAACCCCTTCAGCACAACAGAAGTAGCAGCCACCCTCCTCAGCATAAGTGTATATTACCTTCCAGCAGGAGTAGGGTCTTTTAGCATGCCTATGAGGGAGAAAAGAAAAATGAATCCTCAAAAAAAAAAAGTAGGTATAGGACCCTAAGCATTTGGCATGAGGCCCATAAATCTAGAGGAGTGCCACCAATAACCTAAGTGCTTAGGTTAGTGTCACATGAGTCGAGGGCACTGTCACCTCTTATAGTAGGCAAAACAGGCTTCCTTGGCGCAGAGGGCACCAGGATATCATTTAGCCATTTCTTTGCATTTGCACAGCATTATTTTTCGCATTTTGGCCAGGGACATGTCAGCTGCCTTATGAGTCGTGTTAGCATTTAGCCAGGGCACATTTTTAAAGCATAATTGCACAACATTATTATTCGCATTTCGACCAGGGGCATGTCAACTGCCTTATGAGTCATGTAAGCATTTAGCTAGGGCACATTTTTTCAGGCATATTCGTAAAGCATTCTTATTCGCATTTCGACCAGGGGCATGTCAGCTACCTTATGAGTCGTATAAGCATTTAGCATAGATTGCATTCACTTTGCAGGGCATTTTGCTCATATTATGGCCAAGGGCATGTCAGCTGCCTTATGGGTCATGGTCTGAGCAAGCAGGTATTCAGCCAAGGGCATGATAGTCACTTCTTTTAAATGGAGGAGTTTGAAATCAAAGACATATTGATCCTGATTAGCAGATATGAACTGGCAAGAAACAGTAAATAATGCAGAGTAATATCAGTTTTATTATGTCCTATCAGGGGTACAAATAGCATCTAATCAATTCGAGGCCTCTATGAACTGCTAGCCTCCTTGCTATCGCTGCCACCAGGTGGATCCTCGTTCAAGGGCCACGTCTCCCTGATCTCAGCCTCATACCTAGCTGTGCAGCCCGAGCCTTTGACAAAAGCAAAAAGAGAAGACCTGATGCCATCGCTCATCAGTTGGGCCAACCTAGCAGTGGAAGCATTAGAGCCCGCTACATGCTTTTTCAGTCTATCGGGCAGGGGTTTTGCTTTATGGAATCCTGGCAGAAGCCGAACTGGCGAAGAACCCGGACGGGATGGTACTCCACTCCTCCAGAAAATCAAGGGAGGACCACAAGTCGCATGTTCGTGGTGTTGAAAAAGGCAGTGAAGTTCTGTGATGTAGAAGATATGATGCGCCATGTCACAGAATCTGCCTCGAGATTCCGCAGTTTTTCACACAATTCAAGCACCCCTGCAAGCGACCACGAGTGATGGGTGCAGCTGTAAGCCTCAAAGACGCAAGGCCAGGGACGCAGAATCTTTACCCCCATGTGAGCAGCAAACCAGACCTGGCAAAAGGAGTCATAGTCAACTAAAGCACAGCAAAATGTTATTGATGGTTAGATGATCTGCTTACCTGCACCAGGGCACCACATCCATAGAAGTGGCGGGAGTGCCTCGATGCCCGGTCCAAGCCTACAAAAGTCTCAGCGAGTAGAATCAGAGCCAGATCAATTTCGCGAGCCGTTACAGCCCAGGCTATCTCGGCCACCTCAATGGCCATAGTTGTCCGGCCATGACTGAAAATCAGTTCCCCGAGGAAGCGCAGCACAAAGTAGAAAAGCCACAGAGGGTTCGAGGAGCGGGCACTAATGATGCTGTCGAAGTAATCCAGGCGTATCATGGGAGTAGGACAATCTCGGCAAACAATGTTCTTCTCACATTCCTCCATGAAGGCACCCGTGAGGCGGCTCACGACATGGACATAGCTGTCGTGGCAGAAAAACACAGAGGGAGACAGGAATGGCGATAAGTCGCAGATGCGCCTGACCTCCTCCAAGGTGATGGTCATTTCCACCTGCCCGAAGCGAAACACGTGCGAGGCTGGCTTCCAAAAACGGGCCATGGCACGTAGCAAATGCCAATTGACCTCTACTTTGGCAATACTGAGGAGGGAGGATGAAATGCCCCAAGTCTTCAGTTGTTCTCGATCGGTACGCGTCAATGCGTCAATCCAGCCGCGCAGAGCATCCGAGCAGAACTTCGGGGTCTCCATGGTTGGGTAACTCTACAAACATCAGCCATAGCAGTAAAAGATGCAGAAAAATTCAGCGACATATGGCATGCAAAGATTTAGTGTGAAGGCATACAAAAATCCTGTTTGTAAGAGACGTTCCATGGAAAATCAGCAGTAAAATAAAGGAAAATCTACAAGCAACGGGTAATAGAAAAATCTGCCAATGTAAAGCAAATACAATACAGAAAATTCTGAGGCAAATCTACCATGCAAGACAGAAACGAAATCTGTCATCCTGGTGCAATACAGACAAAGAACTGCAAGGAAAAATCTGTGGTAATACAAGAAACACACATGCAAAAGAAAAAATGCCGAAAAGAAAGGAAATCTGCAGAACAGCACATATGTAGAGAAATTTTTATGTAATACAAAATCTGCAAAAGGCTAGCAAAGATAACAAGGAATGGCTTGATTAAATCCAGTAGAATATAGCTATGTTAAGAGATCATGCAAAGACATCTGCTGTAAAGACAATGGAAATCTGCATGAAGCAAAGCAGTAAAGTGACAGTATAGCATACCATTACGCGTCCGTGCTCTGAAACGGGATTGCTGTAGCAAAATTGAGGTCTGCAGTGTTTTTCTTCACGAGAGGCGACGACTTGTCTCGTAAGAAACGAGATTTTTGTAGGGAAGCAGCAGGGTTTTGCATCAGGAAAGGAAACAAAACTCGCCATTTCTGGGGACGCACCTATATGGCGCAGTAAACTACCGCACCTAGGCGGCGCACATAAGTGGCGCCCAGAAAAACAGAAAAATTCAGCAGCATCAGTTTAGATTGTCTACCTCGCCGTAATCGGCGCCATTTTGCTGAACCTCGCATGGAGTACCTATTTGCATACAACCTGCACTTACAAAACCCCTAAGGGCACATTGCAAAATCCAGGGATATCTTATACATTTTCAAAAATGTTGCACAGTGTTTTCACAAAATTTTCAACAAAATTATAGGAAAAAGGATCACTCCTCCTTGGAGTCTTCCTCATCAGCCACCTCCTATTGGAACTGTTCAACCAAGGTCTTGTTGCCTGCTCGAGTGAGTCGGCGCGACCACTGAGCAGCAGCAGCAACCTGAGAACGAGGAGCAAAGTTGAGAACCGCTTGAGTGACCTCAGTATCGGAACAGTCCTCCTCAGGCACCTCCCTGGTGAAGTCCCCGCTGGTGTCTACATTCGCCCTCTCGGTGGGGAAATCTTGCTGCAAAAGCAAACTTGTGTTAGCAATAAGGAATTTTAAATATAGCAGCAATACCAAAAGATGGGCTTACCCGGACAATGTTGCACCAGGGCAGTTCCTGCAAAACAGCAAAAGCATCAGATATATTCAATAAGGCAGTTTGCAAAATGAATATCTTACCCGCTTCCGGCGGATGTCATCATAGAAGGCTCCAAATTGCTCCTCGAAGCCCTATGCATTAAAGCAAATGTCAGATTATCATAGTTCATGCAAAGGCAAAGGAAAGCAGAGTAGAAATAGAAATTCTGTACCTGAGCCCAGTTGGACGCATACCACATCCCATGCTGGCTATCCTGCACGGCCTCCTCAATTAGGTACGGCTTCCCCTCACGCCTGTACCAAGCAAGATAGTCTGTATAGTTGACTTCTCGAAGGACGTGCCTGTCCTGAGAAGCCGTGGCAACTGCATGCCAGCGCCTAGCAGCCGAGCGAGTCGTGGCCAGGAGGTCCATGTCATCAGGAGGAGGGGCAGGAATGCAGAATACATCAAAGAACTGATGCCGCACATGCCCTGGGAGGTAGAGGGTCCGACTTCATCATGTAGTAGAATCTCACCTGTTTGTCCCTTAGAACGCGACCAGAGATCGAAGGAGCCCAGTTGAAGGCATCATATCGAGCAAATGGGCGTAGGTGAACCTATTACAGAAACAGAAATTGTAAGCAAGCGAAGTACAACAGGCATGCAAAATCAAAGTCAATAATGGACGAGACTCACATCCTCGAGTTCTACCAGGTCTAGCAGATACCGGTAGGACTCATAGCTAAACACCCCAGCAGCGGCCCGGTGGTCAGGTTCGACCCACTAGCGAGGAAGGGGCAGGAGCTCGTCCCATAGGCGGCCAAAGCAATGCCCCCTGGGGATGTGCTCCATCATCCAGTACTATAAATGCAAGCAGGGCAGTTTATCAAATATAAATCATAAAAGTTCATTTTCAGCAAAGTAACCAAAGCAAATACTTACAGTCAGCAGAGGGTATAGCCCTACGTAAGAGCGGCGCCCGAGCTTCACTACATTGTCAAGCCCACAAACCAGCCAAGTATAGCTAGCACCAGCCCAGTCATAGTGATCCAAGTGCTCCAGGTTGGTCAAATACGTAATCCAGTCAGCATGGATATGGTTGGCCGACGAATCGCAGAAGATCAGGGCTAGCAGCTCTAGTGGAAAATGCCTCAATAGAAAATCTGCTTCCTCGCTGCCAGGCTCAGGGTTGGGCTAGAACTTGTCCCATTCCCTTAACCACCCCACTGTGATCATATGCTTCCCCCTAGGCAGCTTAGGCGGGACACGGCCAAGATGTGCAGGCGCAAGGTGAAAGCCAATGGTGGTCTCACCAATAATGGGCTCGTCACCGAAAGGAAGACCCGTCAGCAGAGCCCACTGATCTGGCAAAACAGTCAGCTCACCAAAGGGAAAGTGGAAGGAGTGTGTCTCGAACCTCCACCTTTCCACCATGGCCCGGAAGAAGTTGTAGTGGCCATGGATGATGGGATGACGCAACAAACTGCCAAACGGAGACTGGTGATGGAGAAAGTCCTGCAGAAACTCCGGCAGACGATGGAAATGCTCGAGCATCAGACCCCAGTGGCACCGCATGATCCAGTTTGCATCCCCCACCGGGAATATCAAGCACATATTTAGAGTCGGCTCAGAAGCACAAATACAAAAGCAGATAGCAGATAGCAGAAAGCAGTTCAAAGCAAAACAATTACCTCAAACTCGCGGCTCTCGCAGATATGACGGTCACTCAGCAGCCACCCCTCGATGTTTCTGGACTCTTGGAAACGCACGTGTCAGGAAAATACCGGACTTGAATATTCTTCTATTCAATCCAAGTTTACCTCAACAGGGATAGTGGGTGTCGAGCTACCAGAGGCCCGTGACCTCGAGGAACTGCCACCTCGCCTGGAACGAGAGCTAGAAGGCATGTCCCTCGAAGACTGCGAAATTCCTGCCTCGGGAACTGAATCATCCCACAAGGAAAGTCAAACAACTGCAATAAGTGCAACAAAATGCAAAACGTCGATATCAAAATAACGTCATTGTAGTCATTGGCAAAATGGCGGAATATCGGGCAGTATTTAATGGAAAAAAGGCAGTAGCATATCAGCAGTTTATAGTGATTTTGCAAAAATAAGCTAGCCAGAAAGAAAATACCATGCAATTTTGATGCAGAATCAGGGAAATGCAGTAGTATGGTATAAGCAAGCCATGGCAGTAATCGCCCAAACCAGTGAGCCTTCACGGCCAATTCAGCCCCCACCGTCGGAGCAGCCTGCCGGAGCATCGCCGACAGCCCAGTTAGCGCCGCAAGCGACCCGTGCATCCCTTGGCATGCCCGCACTCCCCAATCCAGCAGCCATTGAGCGGAACAGCCCGCCAGCCTACAACTACCGCGGCCAACCATCGCGCTCGCAGCCCTAGCCGCTTCTGCCCGCCGCTGCAACTGCAGCCCGAGCCTGCCAGCCCATCGCCGCTGCCCACGTGGAACAGGCCTACCGCTCTAGGTCCGTCGGGGACCTCCAACCACCGACCAGCCACAGCAAGGAAAGAGCAGGGCATACAAGCATAAAAAAAAGGAAGGAGGAGAGGATCGGAACTTACCCTCGCCTGTGAGCCGAAGTCCAGCCAATCCTGGAGCGTCTGATCCATGCCGTTGCTGCCACTGTCGCCGCTGCATGGGGTATTTATAGACTTGCATGGTTATGTTTTTAGGGTTTTTAGCTTAGGTTGATATGATGGAGTGGAGGGTAGTTAGAGTTGTTACGGTTTTTAGAATAGGTTGTGTACACACCCCGATTTTGAGGTGGTTCATTGATAAGGTTGCAATTGTTGCTTTGGATATGACCGACCCTTGGACCAATCCCTAAGCCCATAGCAAGCCCGTAGCCTAGTTAGAAAACCAGACCAAAAGGGGAGAGCACCTAGCTAGCACACCTACCTTGCACACCTAGCTAGCACACCAACCCAGCACACCAACCTAGCACAGTAACCTAGCATACTTCCCTAGCACACATAGGTGGCACACTTATCCAGCACACATCCATGGCGCACAAGGCTGCGACTGCTGGCTTTCCACCTTCCTTGGATGTTACCTCCAGCAGCGAATGTGCCATGGAATATTCCAGGCTCTTCGTCTGCGAGGCTCTTCTTATACCCGTAACTCACCCCTGAGAGTTCCCTATAAAAGGACCCCCATAGGCACCTCTTTGAAGGATGAAATCTTAAGAGCTGAGAATCCTGAATAGCAACCCCAGCGTCTAGCCATTTCCATCTCTAAAAACATGACCTCTGTACGAGCTTCTCCTCCAGTCCAGCAACCTGTTTTTGTTCCCTAGAGCACCACCTTGCATCCTAGAGCCTTCCAAAGCAGCAAAGGTTTTCTTATCTCTGATATCGCGAAGAAGGAACACATCGTGAGGTAGGCATTCTACCTCCCATTTTATTTCTTAATGCCATCTTAGAACTGAATAATGCATGATTAAAACCATGCGTATGATCTGTTTTACTCCATGTCTATGATGTTTTTCATGATATCATGCTTGTTTTTCTACGCAAATAATCTCCATGTTAATCCATATTTGCACTTCTAGCATGTAACCAACGCATGTTGTTGCTCCATGTTAAATATTTTTTACCATGCATCATGTATGCTCTTGCACGTAAACACATGCACATTTGATCAACATTTACACATGTTTTGATTCGTTTTATCCAGATCATGCTTGTTCTTAAGTATTTCACACATTTTCATGCATGAACCCATCCACTTGCTTTGGCTTCAAATGCATTGTTTTCATGGTGATTCTTGATCTTATGCACTCGCAGCATGTTTCCCAGTTTTCATCATGGCATGAGCCTTTTAGCACTTGCATAGATCCCCCTTGTATCTCTGATGGGTGGGTTCTGGATCAAGTCACAGTCTAATCCAGAATCCCTGGGGCGCACAACCGTGTCGCACCTAACCCGCGCACTAATCTGGCGCACTCAATAGGCGCGCCAGACTGGTCAGAGATCAGTGCACTTGCATTAGCATCATACTTGCATGGCTTTATCGTAGAGTTTTGAGTTTGTTTCTTCCTGATTGATTCTCTGGTCTGCCGAGATGCCACTTGCATGTTTTCAGCTTTCAATCAAACTGTTTTCCATTCGTTTTCTCTGCTTTGTTATTCAGCTCCAGGCTGAATCTGGTAGACTGATTGCACCTTACTCCCTAGTGAGAACCATGTGTATCAGTCCATGATCTAGAGGATTGGCTGAATCATGCTCTCTGCATGTAGCCTAAATTGGTGAGATCTTGTGTGAGGCTTCAGGCCCTTGAGCTCAAGATCATTGCATTGCATTTTCATTTTTTTTAACTCATTCAAGGCTTGTTTTCCAAGTTTTTCCAGAATGATTTCTGTTGCATGCTTTTCCAGAGCACACTCTCTGATGTTTTGCTTTGCTTTGCTTTCTGTGTTTTACACTCTGCATACATCACTGGCCCACTTAGACGCACGTAGGTGGCGCCCCAGACTAACGCACCAGTCTGGCGCACCAAATAGGCACGGAGTCCTGTTTCCAGTAGCACACAGCATGTTTGTCAAATGATTTGCTTGTTTTCTCGACCCGATTTGCTTCTAGGTTTTCATCTGATTTTCTTCCTTGATGCATTAGGAAGGCACATCTCTGTTTTCAGCAGCTTTCCCACATCTTAGCTTGGATTTAGGCATATAGTAAGCAAGGATGATAAATCGTCAAGATATTAGATCCCTAATCTTATTATGCAATACTCTTGCATCAACTCTTGGCCTGGCACACGAGCGATATTTCTGAGCATTAGGATACACCCTTACACATCATGCACCTATATTCTAGACACCACTCATTAGCATGGCATGGCATATCGCCCTCGGGCGTACAGCAAGAGGCTGAAAAGCCGATACTTCATTGGCAAAAGAGAAATCATTAGAAGACCAATTCGTCGGGCGTGCGAGGGTGCCTAACACCTTCCTCGCACGTAACAGGGATCCTTACCTACATTTCTGGTTTGCGCAGCCCCTTTTGTTTTGTCTGCATGATTTTTCATGTGTTTTATGATTTTCCTCGTCTTCCATAATAGACTAGGTGGCGACTCCAGCATTTTGCATTTTTTTCCCCTTTCATTTCTTTTTGCCGTGGCTTTACCGCCTCTTTGGCACACATACCACCTACCCGTGTGGGCCACCCCCGTCGGCATGGTTACAGGTTGTTATATGAGTTTGTTGAGGTTGTTATGATGGTGTGGCAGGTAATTACAGTTGTTATGGTTTTTAGTTGTTATGTGAGTTTGTTGAGGTTGTTATGATGGAGTGGAGGGTAATTAGAGTTGTTAGGGTTTTTAGTTTAGGTTGTTATATAAGTTTGTTGTGGTTGTCAGAATGGAGTGGAGGGTAGTTAAGGTGGCTTAGAGTTGAGTTTGGGTATTAAGGTTTGTTAGAGTGAGGGTTAAGGTTGAGTTAGGGTATATTAGGATTAGGGTTTTGGCAGGATTAGATTTTATTAGGATTAGGGTTTATTAGGTTTAGTGTTTTGCATTAAGGTTTATTAGGATTAGAGTCTTAGGCTTCCTTTGTGGAGGAAATTAGGATAAGATGTCAAGTTGGCTTTGGGGCAAAGTGAATAAAAGCCCAGCAACCAAAATTCCACTCCTGAGAAGACTACCTACAATCCTACAAAATTGGAGTGTCTACACATGCTGAGCCAAGTTTGTTTTGCAAAGCAAAAAAATCAAACAAACCATATACTAGACTGCATTAAAAATTAGTTTTAAGGTCCAAATTCAAGTCATCAGAATGGAACCCTACGTAACAAAGCGCAGAAAATCAAAAATTGCTGTGATTTTGCAAAATGCAGTTGCCAAATCGTCATTCCAAAACCTAAAATTCTTGAGCCTTTTCACAAAATTCAAAGCCATTCTTCAGTGCATCATTCGAAAAATCCAACTACTCATCAATGCAACAGTGTTCGAGCAGAGCTAGAGTTCTTTTTTCCGGGGAGTATTGTTTAAGCAAAACCATGGACATCATGTAAGATACAAGTGCAAGGTTCACATGCCACATTTGTTTTCGTTCAAGGCTAAAATGCAATAATCAAAATGCAATCATTGGATATTATTCATGGCTAAATCAAGTGTATTCCCAAGGCATTGTTCAAATAATCTTATAACATGTCCAGAGCATAACTTAAGCAAAAAAATCAATGGTTTTTCATAGCATGATGTTAGGAGAACAGAGTGAACCAACCACTACTCGTGCACCAAGTCCAACCACAACTAGCATGCCCCTTTGGTTCCAACGAGTCCCCAATCGTAGGGTCGCTTCGATGTCGGGCAAGGAGGAGATTCAATGGTGCCCGACAGAGAGAGGAGGAGCACTCGTGCTTGGCGGAGGAGGAAAGAAAGGAAGAAATGAGAGGAGTAGAGAGCGGGAAGGAGGGCATACCATGGTCGTTGACACAACCACACACGTTCCCCACGTCATCTATTTGAGCCCGTTGACCATTAAGCCATGCTTGCTCAAGCTTCGTCGCCATCCAAGTCCCATGAGCCCTAGCCACTGGCACAAAAATATTAGGGGGAGGGGGAGATGAGCAGTTGCAATGGTGATGAGAAAGAAGAAGGAAATAAATAGAATGGTATAGTTTTAAATCAAAACTTTATAACAAAGGAGTCCATAGAGTTTGTGACCTTTATGTCGAAGGAAATGGGATAATAACCAATAGTCAAGTGCCTTGATGCTACAATGACGACTACAAGTGGGCCCTGTAGTGTTATAAATTTCTTAGTTCCTTAGACAACTTTTTGAGGCAATTCTGGACCCAAGTGCAATTTACCCAATAAATGTTGGAATTTTGCTTCATAAATTTCAAAAGCCAAGAAATGTCTGCACAACCTCCAAGATCCCTAGCAAACGTTTTCTATTAGAAATCATCACTTAGATCAGCTTGAATGTCCAATTTTGTGAAATTTTGCAATAGTTTTCAGAAATTACAAACCAATCCCTGAGCTTATTCACAAGCAAAAAATGTGCTCTCTTGCTAGTCTCAATATGCAATGACATTTCCTAGGGACACAAGTTAGTGCTAGGTAATTTAATTTAAAGCGTCTTGTCCCAGAAAGCTCTTGATTGTCCTAGGGTTGGGAAAGCCCTTGAGAATCTTCGCCCTTTGCCAGACCTCAATCTAATCCATTCAAAGCCAGCCAAATGTTCCCGAAGGCTTGATAAATGCATAAGCCATACATGCAAACCAATAGTTTAATTCAAAGAAATAGTTTGGTGAAATTTACAGATCAGTCCCTACTATCTTAGAAACTACCGGATAGTCCTCAATCATCGCTAGGGCAAATCGCCATATGTGCACACCATCTCGGTCAAAGGTCAAGAATGCTCTAGGCACATCAAAACTAGGCCTCATGCATAGAAGTGACAATAATGACATAGCCTAGAACAAATTACTGTAGTGTCCCTAAAAGAAAATGAGTGTGCCTAGTCTACTAGTCGTGGCTCATGACATGTTTCTTTCACCCTCACCAAGATTCGAGATTGCTACAGAATCATATGGGTGACACTCAACAGTCTCAATTTCAGTGATAGGGAAAATTACAACCATGCCTCCATCATTGTATAGAAATTGTTTGGATACTCAACTGCCGACCAAAGCCGTAGATTGGATTCATTATCGAGACTTGCAGGGTCTAGCCCATGCATTGGGTGTGTGGGTGCACCCAACTGAGGAGGTGATGAACCAATTCTGGGATGCACTACAGGCTACGATGAACCTACCTTTTAAAAGGCATAGATTGGATACATTATTGAGACATGAGGGGTCCAGCCAATGTGTTGGGTGCGTGGGTGCACCGACATCAGTGACCAAGCACTATAGGACTAGAAATGTGCCTTCTTAACATGCACACCTCCTCTACACAGCCACACCGCGACTGCTAGATGTAAGGACAAATGAAGATGTCTCACCACCCCTGTGGCCCTCTGGAGTCCTTGTTTGGAATGCTTCTAGACTCAATGGTCTGCTTCTACTTGTGCATTCCACTAATTCCTGGTGTGGGGGTTGCATATTGGCCTACACCATTCACTTGAATTGAAACATCCAGGTGCACGTCGATTAGCCAGAAGGTAGCTACTTGCCCTTGGCGGAAGGCACGCACCTAAGGGGGTCAGAGCAAAGGTTGCTAGTGTGTCCTTGGCTGGAGATGTTACTGATTGGAAGTGGTCTCTAAGGGCAATTGACATGCCCATGGCTAAAAAAGTACCGTTGAAGTCAACTATGAGGGTAGTTGGCATGCCCCTATCTAAAGGTGTACTACTGGAATCAGTTATGAGGGCAACTGACATGCCCCTAGCTGAAGAAGTACCGCTAAAGTCAACTATGAGGGCAGCTGACATGTCCCTAGCTGAAGGTGTACTACTGGAATCTACTATGAGGGTAGTTGACACGCCCTTGGTTGAAGACGTACTATAGAAGTCAATCATGATGGCAACTGACATGCCCTTGGCTGGTGACTAGGCAAAGTCCTATCCCACGATAGGGATGACGGGAAAAACAATGAGACGCTGATGCATGGATTGGTCTTACTTAGTTGTGTTGGGATGTCAGCCTTAGGAAAACCTTACTACCTACTTGATGGAAATAGAGGAATCATGCTATCTGGTGGACTCTATCCGGATCTCTAGTCAATAGGTGGCACTCTAGTGATGAGGTGGTTATGTTTGGGTGGTGAATATTTAGGTGGCGGGTATTTTGGTGGTAAACATTTAGGTGGTGACGAGATCCAGGCTCTACATCAAACTCTTTGGGACCCACACCTACTCTTTTCGCATTATCAACTTCTCTTTTACTCCCTCATAGATGTGTGGGTTCACTCTACCCCTTCTTGGAGGTAATGGGTGCTTGAACAAGGTGGGAGGCTTTTTACTAAGAAGGGGGGCCGATCCTTTGATGGCAAGAGTAGTTTAGGTGCGGGCTCTAACTCCTCCCCAAGATAGGATAGAGGCAGAGCTACGCCACACATCTCTCTCTAAGGCTAACTTCTGTCTTCTTATTTCTTTTCTTTATGCCCGTTACGCATCATTATTTTTTTGCTCACTCTCTCGCTCATACCTAGGCATTTTATCTCCCTCTTAGTGGTGTGGGTCCCTTAAAGAGTTTGAATGCTTCGTTTGATTCTCGATGAAGGGTGGCTTCCATACTTGCTAAATGATCAAGATAGAATCTTATGAGGGGGTGAGAAGCCCCACCAAGGTAGGCTAAGCTTTTCCAATTTTCATCATTGGGCCAATATGCCAATGGTGTATGTGCATGCATGCTAGTACAGAAAGTAAAGATATACAGATGCCAAGTATGTATGTAGCATATGATTGTAGTGGTGCATGCTGTGATAGTATGGTGTAAGTGCAATGAAACAGAGCAGGGGCATGCTAGAATGCAGATTACAATTGTTCAATGCAAAATGCAAATAAGTAGAGTGAGTGAATGCTGGTGGGGAGAGGACTTTGCCAAGCGAGCCGGTGTCCTGTCACTTATAGTACTTATTCAGGTAGCATGTGTTGACAGACTCGGATTGCTATACATGGTCCATGACTTTTAGGATAGCTACACCTCCCATAAAGGTTTGCTTGACGATAAAGGGGCCTCGCTAGTTGGGTCGGAACATTTCATGGGCATCTAGCAAATGAATCGCCTGCAACACCAAGCCTCCTTGTACCAGGCTTCTCGGTCAGACCTTCTTTTGATAAGACCTGGCCATGCACTTCTAATAGCACAAGGTTTGATGGAAGGCTTGCAATCTACATTCTTCTATCAGGTTCAATTGTATGTACCAGTCTTCAACCCATTCTGCCTCCTATAGTTTTGCTTCCATTAGGATTCTGAGTGACAGGATTTCCACTTCAATGGGAAGAACTGCCTCCATACCGTAGACTAGCGAGTATGTTGTCGCTCTTGTGGAGGTCTGAATTGATGTCCTGTTGGCCCATAGCACATATGGAAGCTGATCATGCCAATCCCGAAGAATCTCTGCCATCTTCTTTAAAATCTTCATGAGGTTTTTGTTGGCAAGCTCGATGGCACCATTCATCTATGGGCGATAAGGGGAGGATTGGTGGTGCTTGATTTAGATGTTCTGCAAGAAGTCTTCCACACTATTGGCTATGAAAATCTTCCCATTGTCAGAGATGAGGGCATGCAAGACCCTATATTGAGCTACAATGCTATTCTCGATAAACTTATCTGTAGCCACGGTAGTGACTGTCTTTTAGGAAGCTGCTTCCACCCACTTAGCGAAATAATCGATCGCTACAAGATGAAGCGATGCCCATTGGAAGCTATATGATGGATGGCCCTGATGACGTCGATTTCTCATGTTGAGAATGGCCATGGCGAAGACATGTTATGTAGCTGGTGAGGGGGAGTATGGATCAGATTCCCATGAATTTGGCAATTATGGCATTTTTAAACAAATTGGCAACAATTTGCCTCCATGGTCGACAAGTAATAGCCTTGTAGCATGATCTTCATGGTTAGTAGAATCTCATTCATGTGCGGGCTGCATGCCCTGGCATGTATCTGTAGCATCAGTGTGTCGGCCTCTTTTCTGTCCACGCACTATAGAAGCATCTGGTTATAGGATCTCCTATACAAATGGCCGACCCCAAGCATGTACTTTTATGCATGTCGCAGCATGGTCCTTCTATCTGTAGTTGAGGTGTCAGGCAGGAGATCCCCGATCTATAGAAAAACCTTGATGTCATGGTACCAAGGGAGCTCTCTAGATGGATCCACTTCTTCTATGCTCATGTAATACATAGGGTAATCCACTCGGGTTACCGATACATCTACGTCGTCGTCCGATATGGATAGCCAAGATGCCAAAAGTGCAAATGCATCTGCATACGTGTTCTTGGCTCTATTCATAAAGGAGAAGGAATTGTCCTCGAATTCTGCCATGAGCTTCAAAAGGTATGAGTGATATGGTACCAGCTTCGGGTCTCTTGTCTTCCAGCTCCCGTTCACCTGAGATATGATAAGCAAGGCATCATCATGGACCCATAGCTTCTGTACACCATGCCCCAACGCATCCTACAAGCCGAGGATGCATGTTTCATATTCTACCTCATTATTGGTACATCGGAATGCTAACTTCATGGAGAACGGGATGAGCGGCCCCAATACCTTGGCCCTTCTTGTTCACTACTCCATCAAAGTAGAGGCACCACTGCTTCCTGTCCTCTAATTCTTCAAGCTCTGAGTCATCCATGGTGAACAATATATCCTCATTAGGAAAATGGATCTGCAAGGGTTGATATTCCGACAAAAGTAGGTCAGCCAAGTGATCTGCTAGGGCATGTCCCTTCACTAATTTTCGTGTGTCGATGGTGATGTCGTAGTGGGACAATAGCACCTGCCACTTGACACATCTACCCACTAGTGCTGGCTTCTGGAAAAGGTATTTCATCAGGTCACAGCAGCACAATAGTAGAACGAGGTATGCCATCATGTAGTGCCTTAGGCATTGAACGACCTAGACAAGGGACAAACAAACCTTCTCGATGGTGGTATACCTAGTCTCGTAGTCATTGAATTTCTTACTCAAGTAATATACTACTCTTTCTTTGTGACCCGATTCATCATGCTGACCCAATACTATGCCCATGGAGTGTTGCATGACTGACAAGTAAAGGAGTAGAGGCCGTCCTGGAGTTGGTGGGACCAGAATTGGCGGTTTGGCTAACATTTACTTGATGTTGTCAAAGGCAGCCTAGCATTCCTCGCTCCAGGTAATCTGGGCATTCTTCCTCAAGAGCTTGAAGTTTGGCTCACATATGAGAGTGAGCTCGGCGATGAAATGGCTGATATACTGCAGTTGCCCCAGCAAACCTCAAACCTCCCATTCTATGGTTGGAGAGGGCATGTCAATGATGGCTCTAGCCTTGTTAGGGTGGACCTCGATCCGCCTTTGGCTAACTAAATATCCAAGAAACTTTTCAAATGTGACACCAAATACACACTAGCTAAGGTTCAACCGGAGTTTGTACTTCCGCAAGCAATGAAACAACTTTCTCAAGAAAGCGAGATGGTCCTTGGACTCTTTGGAAATAAAGCAATCGGAACGTTACCTAAATCACAGTATCATAAGCAAATTACACTAATTGCAGCAATAATTAAATAACTGTAACTAAGGCTCACCTCTAGGAAATAAAGTGTGGCTAGTAGCTCCCACTATGACACCTGAACTAGACTACATCCAACCAATACCTGAAAACCAAACAAAGTATGCATGAGTGACATCTATGTCACCCAGTATGTGCCCCAAACACACACAAAACAAAACTCGACAAACTACTACAAACATAACTTTTAATTTATAAAACTTGATTTTCTTTGGAATATCCTTTTCAAAACAATATTTCCTCTTCTCCTTTAAAACATTTGGCAATCTATTTCCAAAACATGCCTTTTCAAAACTCAATTCACTTTTTCAATGTTTGGGATTTCTTCCCAAAACCATGTCATTTCAAAACTCATATCTCTTTTTTAAAACTCATCTTTCATTTATGCACTTTAAAATCGTTCACGTATCTCAAGAAAAATCATATTCTTGACTAGGTCCAACCTAAACACAATGCCTCGTAGGGCTCAAAACCAAAACCACAACATTGGCTGGTAGCTAGTTAAAAACACAATTCTTATTTAATTCTAGGATTTTAGGACCAATCATAAGCCCAATCCTAGCCAAACCAAAATTTTTTAGTTTCACAAAACCAACAGTTTTCTTATTCATTTCCACTTTTCTTATTAATGTTACCTTGATCACAGGTAACAAGGCACACAAGCAGTAGAAGAGGACACCATTTCCCCTACCTCCCTACACTACCGTAGTGAAGTTCCCTATGTGGGAGGACACTGCCCTAGCCAACTGGTCTCAATTTCTTTTCATATATGCGTGAAGATACATCTTTATCTGACATCCCATTAGTTACCCGAACAACTAGGTTCAATAACAAAGGCTCAGCCTACACTTTCGGCGACGTAGAAACCTAGCTCTCAAATCCTTAGCATAGCCTACATCGTCACAAACATTGGTAGCCACAGTCATGTCTGACAATTGATATCTTTACAATTCGTTGACACCATCCACTTGTGGTTTCACATTAGAAATCACGATCGTGTCTGACAATTGGTTTTTTTTGGAGTATCAATCTCCTACCATATTGCCGACACCAACTCCTATGATTCCACAATACATTATTAGTGTTTTATTTTCAAAACTCTTAAGTTTTCCTTATAAAATTATTCCCATTTCATCTTTTCGTTGCAGGTATCTTTTCCATGCAATACGTGACCCTCCACTATGGTGCCAATTAAAAACCATAAAAAACAATGCTTTAAAATCATAAATTGGGTCTCATGCCCAAAAACAACCCAATTATTCATCTTTTATTCATTTTCCAGGATTCAAGCCCAAAATCACTCAATCATTTGGATTCTTTAAACCTCTATGACATTTTCATGGGGAAACACCATGAACACATGCTCATTGTCTAGTTAAAACTTTTTATTTCCATTTTCTATTCACATTTATCTGTTTGGGCCAGGGCAAAATTGACAGATCGAATTCAAGGTTCAGTATAACGAAAATCCTTCATTTGGTATACTGAAACTTTTCGATATACCAAAACTCTCTCTTTCGGTCGACCGAAGGGTTTCGGTCTACTAAAACTAAGGGCTAGCAGTAAACTAATAGGGATTCGGTATACCGAACCTAGTTCGACATGTCGAATCTCCCATGCCCTGAACACTTCCCCTGCTTACGAACCAAACGTTCATTGGAAATGGGGACCTCTAGCAAACTCCTCAAACATATATCATAAAACATGAATAAATCATGGGGTGTAGACCCTTGAGTCTACTTCAAAACCCCTTGAACCATTTTTCAATCCATTCATCATGCAATCCATACGAAAATCATAAAGGCATGTAGTTCGTTTTTAATTATTGTAGCATGCATACCTAAAATTCGTGTCAATCCACAAATTTCATCTTAATCGCATGATCTCTACATATTTATGCTAATCATCATATTCTCATCCATTCTACTATTTTTCTAAGATTTTACATGCATTTTACTCAGTTTTCATGCATCATACTTATTCAATTGAAACACAGAACAAGGGGAGAAAAGGGGTCGCTTATGTCAAGCGGCACTCCAGCAACCTCCCTCGCACTCCAACGAACCACCTCACGCCCCGGCAAAGCTCTTTCCACCAGCAAACCACACGAACAATGCTCACCTCCTCCAGCTCACGCACCACTCCTCCTCTCCCTCTTTCTCTCTTGACTGGCCTCCTCTCCATTTCCTCCTCCCCATCTTTATCCCCTTCTCCTCCTATGTCGTGCCGGCCTCCCATCCATCACCCTCGCATCAGAGGGGATTGGGTGGCATGGGCATTTCTGTGGTGGCACGGGTGGTAGAAAAAGAAGAAAGGAGACGAGGAAGGTGAGATCTCGTGAGGGAGAGAGAGAAAAAAAAGAAAGAAAAGGAAAAAAAATGAGCATGCAAACTAAGGCGATTGTACATCCTCAAACCGGACACCACATTGGTCCCATAACATAGATAGGTGCACAAAAAGCCAACCAAAACTCACGATTACAAGAAATAGCAGATTATACATTAATAAACTATTTAGACATTATTAAAATTAATTACTTGGTTTATGTTTAAAATGGATAATCAGACTGAGATGTCACATCCTACCCATTTAAAAGAATTTCGTCCTTGAAGTTCAACTCTAGTAAAAAAAGTAGGGGTATTGTCTCTAGGTGTCCACCTCGTGGTCCCAAGTAGCCTCCTATGTACCATGGTGTTGCCACTGAACTAACACTAATGGAATCACTTTATTCCTGAGGACTTGCTCATTTTTGTCCAATATCTAAACTGCATTTTCAACCATAGATAGGTCTCTTGCAACTCTTCTGGTTGCATTGATATCACTAGGGATGCATCAACCAAACAATTCCTCAACATGGACACATGGAAGGTGTTGTGTACACTAGCCAACTTTGGAGGCAGATCTAGTCTGTGAACTACCTCACCAGCCCTCTTAGTAATTTGGTACAGTACGATGTATCTTGGGCTCAACTTGCCTCTCTTCCCGAACCACGTTACTCCTTTGGTTGGTAACACCTTCAGGAATACGATGTCTCCAACCTCGAATTCCAAAGGTCTCCGCCTCCTATCAGCATAACTCTTCTACTGACTCTAGGCAGACAGTAACCTCTTCCTAATCAGGTTCACCTTGCCCTGGTACTGTTGTACGATCTAGGGCCCAACCAACTATCTCTCACCTACTTCGCTCCAACAAGTGGGTTTCCTGTAGGATCTGCCATACAGTGCCTCATATGGTGCCATTCCAATGCTGGCGTGGTAACTGTCATTATATGCAAATTTAATCAGAGGCAAGTGATCCTCCCAACTACCACTAAAGTCTAAGGCGCAGACCCTCAACATGTCCTCTAGTGTCTGGATGGTCCTCTCTGTTTGTCCATCTGTCTAGGGGTCAATGGAGGTACTAAAGCTCAGCACTGTACCAAAAGCCTCTTGAAGAGCTCCCTAAAACCTCGATGTGAAACTCGTGTCTCTGTCAGACACAATAGACACCGGGACACCAGGTAGTCTCACATTATATGAAACATACAACTCTACCAGCTTTGCCAAAGGAAGACTCACCCTTATTGGCAAGAAATGTGCCAATTTCGCAAGGGGATCTACAATCACCCAAACTGTATCATTCTTTCTTCGGGTCCTTGGCAAACCCTTCACAAAATCCATCGATACATTTTCTCATTTCCACACTAGAACGTCTAGAGGCTGAATGTCCCTTCGGGCTTCTAGTGCTCTATCTTCACCATCTGGCATGTTGCACACTTTGCCACATACTCAACAATTTCCCTCTTCATCCTAGATCACTAGAAATTCCTTTTCAGGTCTATATACATCTTAGTGCTTCCTGGATGAATAGTGTATCTAGAGTGGTGAGCTTCATCAAGCAGGCTATTCTTGATTTCCTCCACTTGAGGCACATATAACCTCAGGTCATACCTCAACTTACCGTCTAATCCGACTGAAAAGTGAGGGCCATTACGAGCTTCCAGCTTCCTTCAGATATCTAATACAAAAGAATCAAATTGCTGAGCGGTGACAATTGCCTCGATCATCCCCAGGCAAACAGACAAATTCACCAACACAACTCTGGCAGCTCGATGAGACTGTCTCTGAGGCCTGCACTCCACTAGTTCCTCTAATAATTTCCATTCATGGATCTTTAGGCTAGCCATGACATGAGTGCGTCTGATTAGAGTATCTGCAACCACATTTGCTTTCCTTGGGTGGTATGACAAACTGAAGTTGTAGTCCTTAATATATTCCACCCAACGCCTCTATCTTAGGTTCAAATCCTTCTGAGTAAAGATGTACTTCGGACTCTTATGATCTGTGTACACCTCAAACTACTCACCATACAGATAATGCCTCCAAATTTTAAAGGTGAACACAATAGCTACCATTTCCAAATCATGGGTGGGATCATTCTTTTCAGGATCCTTCAACTAGCACGAGGCATACACCACCACCCTACCATGTTGCAACAGCATAAACTCCAAACTAGTCCCACAGGCGTCATTGTAGACTGTGAAACCACCACTCCCAAAAGGCAAGGTCAAAATTGGGGTTGACACTAAATGAGCCTTCAACTCGTTGAAGCTCTCCTCGCACTGCCACTCCCAGACAAAGTGCACTTCCTTTCTGGTCAGTCGGGTTGACGGTGCAGTAATCTTGGAGAAATCTTGGATAAATCTCCTATAATATCCTGCTAGGCCGAGAAAACTTCTGATCTCTGTTACAGTCTTCGATCTGGCCCAACTACTCATAGCCTCCACTTTGGCTGGATCTACCTTGATGCCTTCTCTTGAAATGATATGACCAAGGAAGGACACCTCCTCCAGCAAAAACTAGCACTTGGAGAGGTTGGCATAAAGCTGATATTGCCTCAATGTCTCCAGTATGATCTTCACATTCCTTTAGTAGGTCTAAACATTCGAAGAATACATCAGAACGTCATCCACAAAGATGACCACAAACTAATCCAAATAAGACCTGAACACCCTATTTATCAGGTCCATGAAAGCAACTAGAGCATTCTTAAGTTCGAATGGCATAACCAAAAACTCTTAATGTCCATAATGGGTGCGAAAGCTTGTTTTCCACACATATGGCTTACTGATCCGCAACTGATGGTATCCAGATCTCAGATCTATCTTGGAAACATCGATGCTCTCTGCAACTGATCGAACAAATCATCGATCCTAGGTAGTGGATACTTTTTCTTAACAGTGATCTGGTTCAACATCTGATAGTCTATACAGAGCTGAAGTCAACCGTCCTTCTTCTTAACAAATAGAATCGGTGCTCCCCAAGATGAGACAATAGGACAAATAAATCCCTTATCCATCAGTTCCTGCAGTTGATTCCAGAGCTCTCTTAATTTAGCAAGTGCCATCCTGTATGGGCCCTTGGAAATAGGACCTGATCTTGGCACCAAATCAATCACAAATTCTACTTCCCTATGCGATGGCATGTAAGGAAATTCTTCTGGAATTACATCAGGCTATTGCTACACTACCAGTAAATCATGAATCTCAACCACAAGCGAAGTAGAAACAGTCATACAAGCCAAATAGCCCACACTACATCTTACCAAATGATGATAGGCAGATATCACCTTCCTAGGCTCACTCGGTCTGGTGCCTTGTATCACACACCAACCTTGGCCTAGACACTCTACCATAACTCTCCTCTTGGCACAATCTATCATGGCTGAATGCTGTACCAGCCAATCCATTCCTAGGATAACATCATAATCCTGCATGTCCATCAAGATCAAACTGGCCTGAAAATTCCTTTCTCCCAACTAGATATCAACTAGTCTCAAATACCTCCACGCTAGATTGACTACATCAAGGCGGAATGCCAATCTAGCTGGTCAAGTCCCGATCTCAAAAACAAATGACTCGAAGACAAAAGAAAATGAACTCCTAGAGTCGAACAAGACTCGGGCCATCTGGTCAGCCACAAGAAAAGATCCTAACATCAACACATCATAACCATAATCATAATAAAAGATAGTGTTGATCACATATAGGATCCATTATTAGAAGATAGGATTTAAGTCATACAATCATACTAATTCTCACCTTCTACCACATCTCCAAATGGACCAGCATCTAGGGTAGCAATAGAGAACACTCTCCCCTTAGTAGGCTGATGAGGCGCATCTCCCGCTCGCTTCGACTGATTGGGACAGTCCTTCTGGTAGTGCTCGAACTTCCCACAATTGTAGCATACTACACTGTCTAAGCACCTTTACCTACGCCAACACTACGCTGCTACATGCCCCTTCTTATCACAAACATGACATGGTCCCATCTTCAAGCCATTGTTGGCTCCTGCATGACTGAAACCCACACATTCTTCTCTACTAGATGTAGACCGCTCCTTTCGCTTCTTCCTAGAGCTACCAGAACACTTAGAACTTGGCGCTCCAGTGATTGAAGGTCGAGAAACAGAAGGTCGAGAGATACACTTCCTCCCCTTTTCCTTCTTCGGATACTCTTCTTGGAATAACCTACGATCATCCTCATAGTAGCTTGCAAGTTGAATAGCATCTGCCAAGGTCTGACATCTAAAATCAATGACTTTGGATCTCATCACAGGATCAAGTCCCTCCACAAATTTCTTAGCTCTGTTCTTCTCAAAAACCATAGCCTAAGAGAACTGCTCCAGCCGAAGGAAGGACGTCTCATACTCAGCCACAGTCTAGCTTCCCTGCTTCAGGTTTCAGAATTATCTGTCCATCTTATCCCACTCATGCTTAGGGAAAAACCTCTCATAAAATACCTCTCGGAACACTTTCTAAGAGATCATCAGCTTGTCCACACAGAAACTTAGTGAAGTGCACAACCCTTCACCAATGATCTACAATACCCTTGAGCTGAATAGCTGTGATCCAAACCAACTTCTCCGTTGGACACTCGATACCTTCTAGGATCTTCTCCACCTCTAGGAACCAAACCTCACACACCTCTGGTATGTCATGCCCATCAAAAGTTGGCGTGCCTAGCTGGCAGAACTACTTGACCGACGGATTTCCCTTCGCCTCATCCCTATTGCTACTACCAAAGGACTAGGTCAAACCTCGCATCATCTCGCCAAACTCTCGTCTTGTTCCCCTCCATGCACTGCCGTCTCCCATCTCGGAGTCAGGCACAAGGGCCTTGCCAAGGCTACGGCCTCAGCAAGACAACTTCCTACCAACACCACAAGAAAAATACAATAACCAAAATCTAGTGCAAACTCTCTACTGTGCAGTCCCCTAGAGCCACTAGACCAGACATCACCAAGCAAGTGCACTAGATGTAACCATGGCTATGATACCACTCTATAATGCCTCAAGCCCAGGCATGTTACCTAAATCACAGTATCATAAGCAAATTACACTAATTGCAGTAATAATTAAATAACTGTAACTAAGGCTAACCTCTAGGAAATAATGTGTGGCTAGTAGCTCCCACTTTGGCACCGGAACTAGACTACACCCAACAAACACCTACAAACCAAACAAAGCACGCATGAGTGGCATCTAAGTCACCGAATACGTCTCTGAAACACACACACAACAACAACTCGGCAAACTACTAAAAACATAACTTTTAATTTATAAAACGTAATTTTCTTTTGAAAATCCATTTCAAAACAATATTTCCTCTTTTCCTTTAAAACATTTGAAAACCTGTTTCCAAAACGTGTCTTTTCAAAACACATTTCAGGTTTTCAATATTTGGGATTTCTTCCCAAAACAATGTTATTTCAAAACTCATATCTCTTTTTCAAAACTCATCTTTCTTTTATGTACTTTGAAACTGTTCAAATATCTAAAGAAAATCATATTCTCGACCAGGTCTATCCTAAAACACAATGCCTCACAAGGATCAAAACCAAAACAACAACATTGGCTGGTAGTTGGTTAAAATCACCATTCTTATTTAATTCTAGTATTTTAGGATCAATCACAAGCCCAATCCTAGCAAAACCACATCTTTTCAATTTCACAAAACCAACACTTTTCTTATTCATTTCCACTTTTCTTATTATTGTTACCTTGATCAGGGGTAACTAGGAACACAAGCAGTAGATGAGGACACAATTTCCCTTACCTCCTTGCACTGCTATGGTGAAGTTCCCCGTACAGGACGACACAACCCTTGCTAACTAGCCTCAATTTCTTCTCATATATGCATGGGGATGCGTCATTATCTAACGTCCCATCAATGACCCAGGCTCAGCCTACACCGTTGGTGACCCAGACACCTAGGTCTCAAATCCTAGGCCTACCTTACATTGTCACAAACATTGGTAGCCATGGTCGTTTCTGACAATTAATATCTTTACAATTCATCGACACCATCCACTCATGCTCCCACACTAGCTACCATGGTCATGTCTGACAATTGTTTTTTTTGGAGTATCATTCTCCTACCATATTGCCAACACCAACCCCCATGATTCCACAACACATTACTAGTGTTTTATTTTCAAAACTCTTAAATTTTCCTTTTGAAATCATTCCCATTTCATCTTTTCGTAGCAGGAATCTTTTCCATGCAACTTATGACCCTCGACTAGGGTCCCAACTCAAAACCATACAAAACTATGCTTTAATACCATAAATTAAGTCTCATGCCCAGAAACCACCCATTCATTCATTTTGAGGGCTTCAAGCCCAAAATCACTTCCAAATTCACTCATTTGGATTCTTTATTCCACCATTACATTTGCATGGAGAAAACAGCATTAACACATGCTCATTATCTAGTTAAACGTTTTATTTCCATTTTCTATTCACATTTATCTGTTTGGGCCAGGGCAAAATCGACAGACCAAATTCCAAGTTTGGTATACTGAAAATCCCTAATTTGGTATACTTAACCCTTTCGGTATATCAAAACTCTTTGTTTTGGTCGATCGAAGGATTTCGGTCTACCGAAACCAGAGGAAGGCTGTCAACTGACAAGGAAATGGTATGCTGAACCCAGTTCGACATGCTGAATTTCCCATGCCCTAAACACTTCCCCCTCTTATGAACCAAACGTTTGTCGGAAATGGGGACCTCCAGTGGACTCCTCAAACATGCATCATAAAACATGAATAAATAATGGGGTGTAAACCCTTGAGTCTACTTCAAAATCCCTCAAACCATTTTTCAATCCATTCATCATGCAATCCATAAGAAAATCATAAAGGAATGGAGCTCACTTTTAATTATTGTAGCATGCATACGTAAAATTCGTGTAAATCCACAAAATTTCATCCTAACCACATGATCTCTACATATTCATGCTAATCATCATATTCTCATCCATTCTACTATTTTCCTGAGATTTTACATGCATTTTACTTATTTTTCATGCATCATACTTATTCAACTAAAACACAAAACTAGAGGAGAAGAAGGGTCGCTTACCTCAAGCAGCACTCTAGCGACCTCCCTGGCACTCAGGTGAACCACCTCATGCCTCGGCGAAGCTCTTTCCACTAGAGAACCACGTGAACAATGCTCACCTCGTCCAGCTCGTGCACCACTACTCCTCTCGCTTTTACTCTCTTGGTTGGACTCCTCCCCATTTCCCCTTCCCCATCATTATCCCCTCCTTGGCTCGCATTGCGTCGACCTCCCATCGCATGACCCTTGCATCGGAGGCGATAGGGTGGCACAGTCGTTTCTGTAGTGGCACTGGTGGTGAGAAGATGATAAAGGGGATGAGGAAGGTAAGATCCTACGAGGGAGAGAGAGAGAATGAAAAGAAAGAAAAGGAAATAGATGGGCACGCAAACATGGGTGACTGTACATCCTCAAACTAGAGTCCACATTGGTCCCATAACACTGATAGGTGCACTGAAAGCCAACCAAACCTCACAATCACGAGAAACAACAGATTATCCATTAATAAACCATTTAAACATTATTACATTTAATTACATGGTTAAAATTTAAATTGGATAATCAGACAGATGTCACAATTTGGCAATTATGTCATCCACATACCTCAATCTACTAGTGCATGAGGTCGTGGAGGAAGAGCTGTCATTGACCTTTGTTATGTATTGCCCGTGTTCTTAAGTCGTAATGGTGTAGACACCCCAATTTTGCAGGATCGCAAGTAGTCTTCTTAAGAGTGGAATTTTGGCTGCTAGGATCTTAATCATTGTCACCAAAGCCAACATGACACTTAACCAAGTCCTATCCACAAAATTACACTAAGCCTTTGTTCTAATCTAAAAACCCTAGTAGACAATCAATACACTAAACCATATCCTAAACCCTACTTATCTTTCAAACCTAATAAAACCCATGTATATCCAACAAACCAAGCTAATAATCTAAAGATTAATTCCACCCTAAACCCAAACAAGCCCACCAAAGCCCAAGCAAGCCCACTAAAATCCATGCAAGCCCACCAACGTCCACCAAAGCCCATTTTAATCCCACTTTATCAAACATTCTTGGGTTTGTTATAGGGTTGTTAGAGTTTGTTAGTGAATTAGCTAGAAGGTTGTTAGTTTGTTATTAGGTGGTTAGGTTGTTAGGTTTTGTTATGGGTTGTATGGTTGTTAGTGGTGTCTTGGAGGAGTTGTTATGTGCTGTGCTCCTCCCTATATAAGGAGAGGTGAAGGCATGCATAGGGGGTGGGTGGGTGGGTGGGGGGGGGGGGTG
>JAMKQA010012359.1:0-14228 GCA_024699735.1 Posidonia australis
TGAAAAACCTTTGAGACCCAAAACAAGGATTAATTGCGCAAATGGATGTTGCGCACAGCCTAGCCCAGCCCTTTTACTTTAAGTAGGATATTAGCATAAATAACATCTTTAATTGTATATATGAATGATGATTTTTTACAGGGTATATGTGAATAAGCATGTTTTTTTAGCAGCCAACCAGAAGAAAAAAAATTCCCAAAAACTAGGTAAAAAAAAACAAGAAAGCCTTATCCAGGAGATAAAGGCAACAGAAAGTAAAGAAAGAAAACAATAGAACAACGCAAACCCTACCAGAATAAGCCTGTCAATCTGAGGTTTATATGCAAATCTCAACCTAAAATTAATGTTGATTTGAGGCCAAAAGAGGAGAAATAGAGGAAAAGTATGTTCTTCCCTGTCTTTTCCATCTCTTTCAATTTTGATTACGCAGCTCCCAAACTGGAGCCTTTTTTTGAAACTATTGACTAGTCCAAATGTAGATAAACTTCAGAAAAAATGTAGTAGTGAACTGCATAAGCCTCTAGAAAATATCAGGCCATTCTAACTGAAACAAATGTAGTATTCCTGCATATGCCTCTAGAAAACATCAGGCCATTCTAACTGTGCATTTCTTTTCTTCAATTATTTTGCTTAGGGTGAGATTGGTTGTAAGAAAGTGGTGGAAGTGAGGGAAATCTAGTTCTCTAAACTGCAGTTCTCGGAAGAGCAGTTTTTAATGATTAGTTCCTTAGAAGTGAGGGTCTCTGAAGTGTATTTTAGTATTTTTAAAAACATACATTATCAAAAATTATGATATTAATAGTCAATTATACATTTAATTAAACAAAAACATGAAAAGGTTACATTAGAAAAATATTGATACATCAATGTCAAAATAAACCCAAATATTTATCAAAATCTCTTTCCAAAAAATATAAATAATAATTTAATAAATAATTATAAATATTATCATCTATATATTCATATTTTACTCGAAAACATATGTATTATATTACTTGTAATTAGATAGTAATTATTATAAATATAGTTATATGTTAAAATTGAAATAAATATAAAATTAACATATGTTATTCAATATAACATATTATAAATATTATAAATATGTTATTCAATATAGCTAAACTAAAATCGAAATAAATATAGTTATATGTTAATTGTTTGATATTTTGATCTTTTATGGGAACACAACCCCACTTCCATGTTCCACTTCCTTAACTTGTGCTCGTGTTGAAGGAAAGTAAAGGAAGTAGAGTCATGTAGTTTTAGGAAGTCATTGAAGTCAAGGAAATGTAGTTCTTGGACTTTCTTACAATTAATTTGCCACGTCCTAAATTTTCTCCAATAATTTAAACAAATTAAATTACGGAAAAACTAAAACTAAACAGTAAATATCTAACTACCAGGAACCTGTATGTGCGGCTAGCAGACTCCAGACTATATGCACTACGCTAAGCTAATTGCATGTCTGCACCTGCAAGCCAAAACCATAAGAAAAACGCATGAGTGACCAAAGTCACCCAGTACGCACCACACGAAAACCGCGGAAAACAAAACCATAATCTATTTTCCTTTTAAATTCCTTTTGCAAACCATTTCCTCAAAACCTCAGAAATCAGGCCCACGCCGGCCAAAACCACAAGCCAGGGTTCTACTAGTCCAAAGCCACAAGCAAAGGTCCTCAATGACCAAAACCACACACAGCGAGTCGGGAAGTCCAACGCCAGGCAACCAAACTCTGGCCATACGCAATCCACTAATGAGCGACTCCACCGTTCTGCATTGCCACGGTGACAGTCGCCCTGTGTAGGAGCCTTCACCGTCCCACAATTCCCCTTCCTCAGGAGAACCCACAGAAGCCATCCCCTCCCTGGGAAGGCTATCCTGTCTTTCAGGACGCTACCAGCTACAAGACACATGTTCCACCTGCACTGGCCACCACAGGGTACGTCTCCTCATGACGTCTTCTACACACAGTGCTCAGAAGGGAGTATCAAACCTCTACACCCGACAACACCCGAGCTTCAGTGCTCACAGCGACAGCAGGAGTACCATACCTCTCCGTCATGTCACAAGACACCTCAACTCGCGGACCACAACCCTAACCTTGAGACAACAGTCAAGGAGTCTCATACATCCAAGACCCAACGTCCCTCAGCCTCAAGTATCTCGGCCCCCAACCTCAACCAAGGAGTCGCGCCCGACCACCCGAGAATGTCGTCACATTCCCTGGTCCCAACGGCACGATCCCACGCTGCCTCGGCCCGCACACAAAAAACCAGAAAATCATTTTCCAAACCAGGCCAACTATTTTCTTGAAATCCATTTTTCAAACCATTTCATATCTTTTGAAAACTCTTCCAAAACCTCGACAAAACGACGCATCAGGTGTCCCAAGGGACCACCACTGATGGCCAACAATCCCATCTCATAGGGACAAAATACGACATTCAAAAAGTTACCAAAAACACATTCTAATAAACCTGTTTAGGCTCAGAAATCGGTATGCCGAAAGTCAAATTCGGTATGCCGAAATCTACTGATTCGGTAAACCGGTCTGATTCGATCAATCGAACTGGGGTCAACGGTCAACACTCAAGCCAAATTCGATATACCGTCCAAAAACGGATGACCGAAACTCGACCAGTAGACCTAAACTGGCAAAAAAACGGTATGCCAAGAGGAATCGGTATGCCAAAATCCCCTAATTTGGTATGCCGTTTCCATTTGTTATGTCGAATTCTGCGAAACCAGAAAATGGTCCAAACCCTATCGTCCGAAATCACTCCAACTGGGGCCTTCGATCGGACCCTCTAAACAAACACCAAAAATCTTACATAAAGCATATGATGTAGACCCTCGAGTCTACACCAAAATCCAACAAACAAAACTAAAATCCATTCACCATGCATCAAGATATAAAATCACAAAGACAGAAGAGTTAAAAGGACCCAAAACACACCATTCGCCATAAATGCCAATAAATGCTCCATAAATACACAATAAATTCTAGGAAGAAAAATTTACCTAGATTTCATGCAATCCTAGCATTTTCTACCAATTCCATGCTCTCTATTACTCGAAGTGGAGATGCGTACCTGAGAAATGCCTCCGGCAAACTCCGGCGCAACCACGGCCATGGGGCACACCACGCGAGCTCCGCGCACCACCACGAGCAACCACAACCCTCCGCTTCACTCCCTCGACCTCTTCCTCTCTCTCGACGCGCGCGCAATGCAGGGGGAAAACAGAGGAAGTAGGGAAGACGAGTGGAAAGGAAGAAGCGGAAGGAGAAGGAAGGAAAAGGAGAAGGAGAAGTGGGGAGGAAGGGAAAGAAGGTGGAGGTGGAGAAGAAGTGCGTCGCCGAGGAGGAGGAGAAAGGAAGAAGAAGGAAGGAGGAGACGGCGATGGATGGCGAGGAGAAATGCGGTACGGCTTATAAAGCCTATGCCCACAGTAGCTGAAAACGTGCCCACCTACGCATCTCAGCCACCGGCACACTGCACGAGCAGCCAACCGCTAGCCACCACCAACGAGGCCAACTACAAGCCTCAGCCACCAGCCCACACATGCGGGTCCACGGGGACCCCACACCTGGGCCCCACACGGACAGTGCCACAATGTACAATGCCAAACCACGCACAGGGACACGCAAATAGAAGCCAGCCAACGAGGTCTAAGTCCAAAAGCACAAAACCACACAACGGGCCTCGGAACAGTAACACCCATCCAGGAATAAAATTCATAAAATATAAATAATTACAAAATGAATTTTACAGATGTTACACAATTATCATAAAACTAGTCCATAAGTACAATTTTGCACTTCCTCATGACCAATACCACCCTAGGTCATGTATATTGCGTTTGATTTAGTTCTTTGAATAACAAATTGCAATGTGAAACGGAATATAGGAAGGCAGTCAAATTCACCTTGAAAACCCTACGAAAGACCAATTTAATTATTTGAAGTCAATTAAACATAAAAGGCAATTGGAATACTTTATAAATATAAAGTGGTAAATGAAAAAATGAAAGTGCACATTGATCAAAAAAATTATAAATTATCTATGAGAACACTTTAGTAACGAAAAGCCTTGGCAAGTATAGACATCGTATTAGGGAGCTAAATTGGAAATCCAGTAGACTAAAGTAAAGAGTATGTATACATGTGAAAGGAGACAACTTTTATACATGAGATAACACCAAGAAAAGAAAAATTCGAGAAAATCATAGAAAGGGTCTATTCAATGCATCATGAGTAAACACTAACAAAGAGGGGTATATTGATTCAAGGAAAAGGAAGTCATGGAGGTAGAACAATCTAAACTTTTATTTTGAAGGTAATGAAACATGGTTTTTTCATGGCAAACTCGATGGAGTAAAACAAGAATATATCCCACCTTGATATAGTTGCTTAAATTGTCTTGCACTCAGCCTAAGAAGTTATGCCTCAAGATCGGGAGTCTTCTCATTGTTACTCTACTCGAAAGGTAGAAGTTAAAATTTGCGAAAATGATTAAAACATCTCAAATTATTTAATATCATGATTCACACATTTAAGAAGTGTTACATTGCAATACTCTACCACCAATATATTAATCGATTATATATGGAACATATCAAAAGAGGACTAGTTTTGTATAAGGATTGATGAATCCCAATCTTTTGGAAAAATTTTACTCACACAATAAGAATTGCAATAATGGGTAGCTTATTCAATGGAATTTTTTATTTCATAGAATAGGGATTCAGTAAGACCAATCTCATAAGTTCCTTATTATGATGTTTTCAGCTTTAGAAGATGATATTGTAGTCTTCATTGCTAAAATTAATAATATTTCACTTACACTAGTAACATAAGCAAAAACTAATAGTATCTCACTTGAGAATCATTTTGTACATCTTTCAGGATCCGTTTGGTAACAATTATTAAAACTAGCTTATGAAAAAAAACGCTTATTCCTGACAAATTGAACCAAACAGTTTTTTTTTTTTAAACCAGAATATTTCATTAAGCTAGCTTTTTGTTTGTGCATAAAAACTTTCAAATAAGTTAATTATAAAAAACTATGAAGACTAGCTTTTTTAAAAACGTTGTTTAGGAGAATAATCTATTTTTCCATAAACATTATCAAACGCTACCTCAGTGTTAACTTGAAATATAAAAAATAGAGAGGGTGAAATCTCTCTGATGGCTCTTTTGAATTCCCATGACATGTCTATGTTTAACTTCAAATCTATGTTTAACTTCAAACCTGACTCTCACAAATGATTGTGGAGCTGTAACGGTTCTTTTTCGGTTCTGTTAAGTCTTTGCAGAACCAATATTGCTTACACAAAGTGGATTTGGTATCACCATATTCCAATGGAAGTCCAGTTTTATACATGGCAATTACTACATGGGGGTGTGCTTACAGAAATGGCTTTGAAAAATAGAGGCTATCAGTTTGCAAGCCTGTGCTCTTTCAGTTTTTGTGAAGAAGAAGATATCTGGCATTCATTCTTTGAATGCCTGATAATTACCTACTGGTGGAATGGTGTGATTGGCATTGATGGCCAAATGCCTCATAGTTTTTGAGTGGTTTTAGGAGAAGTGATGGAGGTTTAGAAGGTTTGGTTGCATGACTTATGCCATCTCATGTTATATGGTGGACGAGATGGTTGGAATGAAATAAAAAAGTTTTCAATAGGTCTCTAATGCTGCCAAATGGAGGTACAGGATTTTCAATTTGGTAGTTAAATGGTCTTCTTCAGTGCCACATGCAAATTCTGGCATTAATAGAGAGATCGTTGCTTGGTTAGAGGTAGGGGTGTAAGCAGAGCAAATACAAAGTGGATCTACCAATATCCAAATTTGAATCCACAATTTTACATCCACATCTGAATTTGTATTTGTATCCAAATGGATATTAATTTTGACATCCGTATCCAAATCCGTCGAATCAATCTGGTATTATCCGTATCTGATCGAAAAAACCGAATAGACATAAATCTATATTTGTATCCGTTAAACATATGATATAAGATATCCAAATTATCCAAAATATAGTTAAATGTAAACAATAAATATTATTAATTAGATTAATTAACCATATGTTATATGTGAAACTTAAATAAAATTATAAAATTAAAACTAAAAATATGTAAAAATAATTAATTGCTTATACATTAGACAGATTTGGATACAGATGCGAATATTTTACAAATACAAATATTATACGTATTTTTTTGTATCAAAGATCCGAATTTTTTTGGATTTTTTTTCCACATTCGAATTCACTTTGTTGGATATTTGTTCCGATAAAAATCCAAGAACTCAGATGTGGATTTGAAGTGGATTTTCGAATATCAGGTATTACTGACACCCCTAATTAGAGGGTTTAGTTTCCACCTAGGCCTTGGTTGGGACTGTTGTCTATTTTTTTCCTGTTTTGATTCCTAGTTCCACTTGTGGAACTATTTTTTTTTCTTGTTCTTGAACCCTATCTTCTTGATAGGTTTCCTTTTTCTGTATTTTTGCTCTGGTTTTTTTAATGAAATCACCATTTACTGTTCGAAAAAAAAAATTGAAATCAACTTTTTTAAAGAAACATGAAATGAATGGGATTGGGCCCTGACAGAGACAATACAGCAACACAAACAGATAGAAGATTATGAAGTCAATAGGCATTTGTAACCTCAAAGCATGCAATTTTAACATCGAATAATACAAGTCAATACGAAACAAAATGTCTACCTAAACATGCAATGCATTTTTTCTCCATAGAAAGGAATCTCATCATAAACAATCTAACTCATAATTTATGATACAAGGCAGCCTATCCCTTGAGATCTAACCCTCAATGCCATATCATGAGCTCTTCCTTAAGAACCATTAGATTAGGATGACAGTTCTCAAAAGCCAGAAAACTGTCTTGATGTGACTATTCCACACATCTACCCAGAAAAAATTTAGGACCATGAAAAGAACTAAGATTGGTAAGAGAACATATGCCAACCCAAAGAATAGCTGCCAGCTTCTATGCTGATGCTCAATATTCTAGATTCGTAAACGACAAAAGCAAAACATATAATATGCATTACATCAATTGTTCCTGTGGGTAAGTCATGGCTATTTGGCATCAGTGACGAGGCTCAGTTTGTAACTCTTCATAACAATGAGGTGATCACATAAACTCCAAACAAAACTACAAATAGCTTCTCAAGTAACTTTAAATTTTACCCGACGGAGAGGAAATAATCTGCATATTTGTGTTAAAACCACAGACTGTTTGTGAATGCGCTCAGAGGTTATTGCAATCTGCATTTAATGTCACAAATGGTTAGCTCCCATTGTGTTGATGAAAGATAAAAAAAAATCTGTGGGAATGCATAGATATTAGTGTTAAAATGGTAGAGACATAATAAACACAACATTTTTAATTTTAAAATGCATATATGATACACCTTGAGGCATAAGAGGTAGCACGTGTTTCAAGGCAAAGCATACTTCCTGCCTTGAAGTCTGCACCGCATATATTTTGTGTCAAGGTGGTGGCATGGTGCATCACCACAGTGTGGTATACAACTCTGGTCATACAAAGATGCATGAGCCTCAAAGATGATATTGAGCCAAGCCCATGTGCTAGGGGTGCACATTTGTAGATTCAAATCACCAAATCGAACCAAGCCAAAAAGTTTTATGGTTTAGTTTAGTTTGGCTTTTATATAAACAATAGTTCGGTTTGGTTTAAGAATTTTATAAGCCAATAAAAAATGATTTTGTTCGGTTTGAAGGGTCAATTTAGCTGAATCAAATTGAACTAAAAATCCACACCTATATACACATACGTATCATTAAATATCCCAAATGTAGGCATGAATTTATATTTTTATTCAAGTTAAACTTGATAAGGGAAAAATAAGTATGGTTTAAGAAAACTGCTATATTTTTTTAACATTACTTTAAAAATTATTTTTTAAGTTAAGAAAAACATAATATACTTAAACTTGTGTTGTATTTTAGCTAATTATTAATCAATATTTTATTTTTTTAGCCTTATAGAACATAACTAAAAATATAAATAACAAACCATGAATCGAACTCAACTAAACGAAAGACTCAACGGTTCAGCTTGATTTAGTTTCAATAATGAAATGGTTCAGTTTGATTTCAATTTCTTCCAAACCGATCAACATGGTTCGATTTGTGGTTTTATCCAAAACCGAACCAAACCGAATCATGTGCATCCCTACCATGTAAGCAGAAATTTTGGGCAAACCCCTGCACTCAAACCATCCAATCCCATTTTCTCTGATGGAGGTTGTTCTTGCTGCAAAAGAAGGATAATGGTTTCAATTGGCACTTCTGTAATATGCCAATTGCATGTTGGGACTGGCAAAGATGTTTGCTTGCACGTGGGAACTGGCGGACAATGTTAGAAAAGCCATGATAGCCATCAAACCTTTTTTTTTTTGAGAAGTGATAGCCATCAAGCCTATTTTAATTGTAATTCTTCTTCTACCCTTTTTCATTTACTCGTCAGTCCCCTTAGTTTGTTTGTTGTCCACTTGTCTCCTTTAATTCTAGTCAAATAGCATAGCAGTATAGCAGATGGGTATTTTCCTCTTATTTGTTTCCACTACTAACAAAGAAGCAGAGTTGCATCATCAAGCATGATGTATAGAAAGGCCTCTTCGTGTCCTACATGAAAATGACCAATATTTGTGAGACCGTGGGTAGGGGATAAGGCATATATACTTGCTTTATATGTATAGAGTCTATAGTACCAACATTGGGACATTTAATGTATCAATATTGGTAACAGCCCTTCTTGATGATGCGTAATAATTGCAATTATTTGCAATTGTTTATTTTCTTAGATTACTTAGTGTCACCGACTCTCCTCCCTTACTGTTTAAACAATTTAGGAACACAAAGCTGCTGAACGTAAACTTGGTGCTTTCTATAGTCAAGTCCTAGTTTTCATAAATCATCTTGTCTCATATCCATTTCCATGCTTTCTTGGGAGCTAAAGGCTTGGAATCATCAGCATATGGTATATTGTTTTGCTTTTCTGACATTAGTCTGAATAGCAACAAGTTTTAGCAAAATTGCATTAGATTTAATAGCATCAATATCAGGTAAACAGGAAGACCCATTTGCAGCAAATAAGCAGCTGCAATTCAGAGAATTAGACATTTACATGTTATTTTATATATTGCTGAGGACGATTCTCACTGACTACAACAAGCATCAGTTAGGAGATGCCTTACAGGGGAAAAAATATATTCAGTTCATTGCTCTATTTTTGGTGTGACCTAAACAGGCCACTTTAACTTGGTTAGATTGCTAGAATGAACTTCAATATGCTAATTTTGCAAAATGCAGTTAAATTTCATTGGTTAATGATTTGTTATTGTTTCCATCTATAGAAACAAACTAGAATAGTTAAAGTAACTACCTAAAGTCGCTTGCAAAAAAAACAAATCCAACTTCATCTTCAAGCATGCACAAGGGATACATATATATGAAATTCATTGACAAGCAGCATAAAGAAATTGAATGATCATCTTTGTAAAAAACACGAGAATGTTGAAGTATGTATTTAAACAAGTATTACGTTTATATATAATGACATTTAAGAATGCTGCGGTATTTAGACAATACAATATTTGTTATGAATAATTTTTTAGAAAAACCTTCAGGCTTACACATATGCCTCCCGACTTACACCTCACCTCTTGAAGGCAACATAACCTTATTATACCCCACGTCTTTCTAAGTCTTCCTTTGTATACACAGGAAAGTAACGGTAGTGATTAAATTTTGTTGATTAGGACCACATGTAAAAACAAAACAAAACACTCAAAGCTGATCAAACGATCATTTTTAATGAAGACAAAACTTACAAGTCCTAAGCTCTGAGTATGAATAAGTTTAGGATAAAACATTTCCAACAGTTCCACACGTTTCCTTTTTAACTGCAGGAAAATAGCCATCACCAATCAGAATGATTAAGAAAAGTTGCCCAGGATATGTTTTTATCACAAAAAATAACAATCTGAATTCTGAAATAAATATAAGATGTAATAATTCAACCACAGCAAAAGCTGAATCCAGCGATTCATGTTTGACTTTCAAGTCATTCAATGCCCTGTCTTTTCTAGCCTTTCCTGAAATTAACAATATTGTCCAACATGAAAACTTCAATAGTTTCAAAGAAGGAAGTACAAAGGTGCAAGATGCATGATAAAGAAACATTAACAATGAAGCAACCAACCTTGTGATAGTTGTTTCTCTAATTGATGAAGCCTATCCTTGAGTTTTGCAAGTTTCTCATTTTGGAGATCTCGCCAAATGACCTGATCCTCAGCTTTATTCTGGTTTGGTTCATTAATTTCAGAATAAGAACGATTGGTAAGAAAAGAATGAGGTCACTCGAAGGCTGCATGCCCGGGTAACTTTTTTTACAGACACAGGAATGTGTATAATTCTGCTTCTTGAAAATTCAAACTAGAAATTAGAAACCACAAATTAATTCATTACACTGCCGAAATGATCCAAGAAACTACATTGATTCAATAAAAGGCCACCTGACTTAAACATAACCTTCTGCTGAGCAGTTTGGGTCCAAGAAGATAGCAGGATTTCTGGTCCAATGAGGTACATTGCATGGGTTGGGTACTGGAGGAAACATTTACCACTCGATGAAACAAGGAAAACCACACAGTCTTTTGATTGTGGCTAACCCTCTTTTAGAACACCATCATGCTTGCACTTGGTCTCAAAAAACAACCAGTGGCTTTTATTGTAGTCATGATGGAGCACATCTACGAAGATAGCCCTTTGCACATTAATGTAATTTACATATATGTTATTATTTCAATATTAATATTTTCTACCTTTTTTTACCACAAACAATTTAAAGATTACCCATTTTGCACTTTTACTCAACTGTCTACCAGGACTTAAAGCTCTCAGCAGAAAATGTTCATCTATCTAACGCTTAGCTGAAATAAAACAATGATCAAAGTCTCTGTTGCAATGTAGGCAACGGAAGCAACACCGACGGCATAAGATGCCCTATGCACGGTGGACTATATGACGTAATACAGCAGGTCAAAGAGACGATTATCGAGAACCAAACCTTTGCCCTAAACTCCTTTTCCAATCTCAAGTACAGCGAATCACGAGCGATCTTCAATGACTTCAACAAAGCATTGGAATCATTTAACCTGTAGAATCAGACATCACCAACAGCGAAAAGAATGGAATTTCAGAGAACCGCAGGAATCGGACTGCATCATTACAACTATCTTAAATTCCACATTGGAAAAAAAAAAACAAAGAGATAATTGAGTACTAGTAGAAGAAATATCCAAGCAATACATGAGGTAGAAGGAACATGTAGCTTCTACCTACCTTTGGTTGACACAAGCGGCGCAGAAAGAGGGGAGATTGCTGCTCTCGCAGACTGCGCAAGTACTCATGTTTCTTCCCATGGTTACCAGTCAGTGATTCCTACCAAAGAAGCAGTAGAGGCAATCGAAAATTTCAGAATTTTCCAACAAAATAAAGTTCGTGGCATCCGAACCTGCTAAGATACATTATTATTATTATTTTCTAGAATTTACAGCAAATAGAAGAATTGCGTTACTTTATAATATGTCAATTTCGAATCTGGGAGGGAATGATCACCGTGAGTTCCGTTCCTCCCACGGAAGCGCAACGATCCTCTCCACTTTGTCAAATCCCCTTTTTTTTTGGCCTTCAATCGCAATTTCTTGTTTTTGTTGTTTTTTTCCTTTCCCCGCTCATGTGAACCAACCAAGCACAGGACGGGCCGAAGGGATGGCCGGACAGATGATGCCTTGAAGTATGTTTTTATTTGCAATGATATCGGTTGCTTGGTTATTTATACCCCTTTTTCTTCAATACTGAGGTTCAGCCGCCATTCTAACCATATTACCCTTACTAACATTCCATAATTACCTGCGTAGCCTCGTCGTCACAACGGAAGAGTAGTACCGATTATTAATTCACGCCACCGTGGATCTCATCGCCTACGAGTGCAACGAACGTAAAAAACTTCAGCGAGTGGTTGGGACATAGTATGAATACAGGTGTTATCATATCTGTTAGTGTTTTTTAAATGTAGATATGGATATTATCTGTTTATAAAAAGTAAATATTCATATTCTTTTAAAATAAGTATAAATATAAATATAATATAGATATTTAACGGATAGATATGGATAAAAAAATAGATATAATAAAATATCAAAAAAACTTAGGTCTAAAACTTCAATTATATGTAAGTAAATATAATTTACATAACTAATTATATGAAAATCAAGAAATTATGAATATTGTTACCATATATATATAGAGAGAGAGAGGAAACATATCTGATGTTATTCACCTCAAATATTCTTAGATGAGGCAACATCACCACCATACATTATTGCATTACAGATCTTTAAAATCCTATGAAACTCAAAAACTACTTACTAGAAAAACCACTTGGTTTTACCATTTGAAATTTAAAAAATAAAAACTAACCATTTATTTCTATTCTCCCTCAAACATTCAGGTGGATTCTTTCTTCATGTAGATTCTTTTCGTATTTTCTCTCCGTCTCAAAATCCACTTTCCATTCCCCATTCGTCCCTCGCTACTCACTTTCCCTTCCCTTCTCATCTTTCTCTTCCTTTTTCCCTCGCACCCTCTCAAAACCCAGTATCCCTCTCCTCTCTCCTTTGTGTTATTTCTCCATCTCCTTCACCTTAAAATTTACATATGTTGGTCGACGATTGTGGGCTCTGGCCAGGTGTAGTAGTTGGAAAACCAAGGTATGTGTTTTTGATGATGATTTCTCTATGATTTCCATCCCTATTTATAATGGAGCCTGTATGCCTCCACCTCCCTCTGCCTCCACAACGGCTCCATTCACATTTACATCGACCGTTTCCTCCTCTTATCTGTAACGGTGGTCTTCATTGACCACCAGCTCACATCTCCCACTTGGTGATGAAGACCACGCACAAATTCCATGCAAAGTGATGTTGACCTTCCACTTCTACTATTCGTGAAGTGTATAATTTCAATTTTCCACTCCCACTATTCATGAGAATGTCCTTTATTTCCACTTCCACTTCCACTGTTCGTGAAGTATATATTTTCAATTTTTCAGTCCCACTATTCATGAGAATGTTCTTCATTTTCATTATCTATGGAAATGTTCCTTAATCTCATTAAGTTCACAAACTTAATGAATTTTTCTATTGTAATTCCCTTTGTCATAGGATCAGCAATCATATCAGATGTGGGTATGTAACTCAGTTTTATTTCCCCACTTTTCATAATATCACGAATATAGTGATAATATATATTAATATGTTGTCCTCTTGTTGTATTTGCACAACTATGTACAATACTTATTACCGCTTGGTTATCACAATACATCTCTATTGGACCATTTATCAAGTTAAGATTTAAATCATTTATAAATCTCCTGATCCAAACAGTATGTGACGTAGTTGCACTACAAGCAACATATTCAGCTTCCTGTGTGTATTTAGCTACACATCCTTGCTTTTTACTTCCCCAAGATACAGCTGCACCTCCAAAGATGAATACATGTCCCGAAATAGACTTTCCATCATCTTTGTCACCACCCAGATCCACATCTATATAACCAAGCAATTCAAGCTCATCCGCTTGATAAGTCAACTTATGATGCAGAGTTCCTTTCACATATTTCATTATTCTTTTTACAGCTTCCTAATGTTTTGTTCCAGGATTACTTTAATACCTGCTAACAACACTTATAGCATATGTCAAGTTTGGCCGTGTACACAGCATAGCGTATATCAAACTTCCAACCACTTGGGCATAAGGTGCTCTTAAAGGTTCTTTCCCATTCCCAAGTGTAGACACCCCGATTTTGAGGTAACCCAGAAATGAGTATCCTTATGTTGCTTTGGATGTGATCAGCCATTAAACCTAGCCCCAAGCCTATCAGCAAGCCAGAACCCAGAAATCTGTAAGGTAGTTGGGCGCACCAAGGTGGCGCACCAAGTTGGCGCACCAAGTTGGCGCACCAAGGTGGCGCATCAAGCAGGCGCCCAGCCGTTTCCAAACTGCGACTGTTGACCTTCTATCTTCCGGCTGTTACCTTTGCCAACGAATGTGCTCGAGAATATTCGAGCCTCTTCGTCTACGAGGCCCTCCAACTTCCATGAGT